>JAUCBJ010005700.1:0-28866 GCA_032718475.1 Nemertoderma westbladi | reverse complement strand
TAGCTCTACAAGTCATACAAACGAAGATGACACACCATCTCTTGACTATAGTCCGGGCACGATATACTTCAATAGGGCCAAATAAATCCACACCGGTATTAGTAAAGGGTGGTTCATAGAAGCTTACTCTTTCCCTAGGTAATTCTGCCTCTCGCTGTGTTAAAGGCCTACTGAATGCTTTCCTACAGGGTATGCAGTTCCTAAGAACTTGGTTCAGAGCCCTACGGGGTTTATAAAAATAGTAGCGAGTTCGAATTTCGCTCAGAACTCGTTCTCTACCAGCATGGTACAGTTTGCTATGAACATCTACAATTATCTTGATTTGTATGTCAAGATTTCTAATAAGTATGGGAAACTTAGTGTCAAAGGATAATGGGGCGTTTGTTAGCCGACCCCCAACACGTATTAACCCATCTATCATGGTACTAGAGAAGCGATCCCTTAAGCGCATCTGCGGATTTCTTAACAACAGGAAATACTTATCGGAATCCTCATAACATTGTAGAAGTCTCAGCATCTGTTTGTTGGTTTCATCATGCTCCTGGTAACTGATCTTCTCTTTTAGAAACCTGTCGGATACCTTGTATTTAGGAAGATCTTTAATAACATGGACTCTTGCAGATGTTGATGGAGCATCATCACTATTGGTCTTTGTCCCGGAGTAACGATGATGAAAACATCGTTTCAAATAGGTAACAGCTTTACAGAGCCGATTCCAGGAACTGTAGTGACGTATCGCTCGCTGCAAGAGAGGTGAGAGTCCTTGCGAAATATCTGGTATTCCAGATTTCCAATCCTTGTCACGGATTTCCAAGACTTCTCTCGTCGTGGCGGTGGGTTTCTGATCCAAAGCATCATCTCCGGAAGTAAATAATACAGATAGATCAACCGCAGGTTTAAACAACTTCGATTTACTCGCTCGAGTTTTGGGTTTAACTTTCTCCGCTCCCTTGGCCTGTCGGATCTCTGCTGTTGTGAGATGAGGAGGCCATTCTTCTTCTTCCCTGTAGAGAAAGTCGGGTCCTCCTAACCATTCGGGAGTATTTACCAATTCCTTTGGAGTCGCTCCTCGGGACGCGATGTCTGCTGGATTAATCGTTCCGGGGCAATGTCTCCATTGGTCCATCGTCGTGCGACTAAGTATGATGGCTACCCTGTTGGTAACGAAGACGCTGAACTGACAGACTTCATTGGTTATATACTCTAACACGAGTAAAGCGTCGGTCCAATAGACAGTTTTCTCTAATGGATAGTCAATCTGTTCGGTTACATTCCGGCCGATGGCTGTAGCGTATAGAGCCGCTTTCAACTCCGCTCGAGGAACTTTCAACTTGTTGTTGATTAATGCCTTAGAAGTAACCAAGGCGACTTTGATTCCATCCGGAGTTTCCACTCTTAAGTAGGCTACTATACCGATTCCCATATCGCTGGCGTCCCCAAACACATGGAGTTGATAGGAATACGTAGGGAGAACATGACCAAAATATGAGCGGGAAATTATAAAATCTTCGATAGCTGGCAGCGAATCTTCCCACTTCATCCACTGCTTCAATAATTCCACTTTAAGTGGATCGTCCCATGAGTGGTTTTCAAGCCACATTTGTTGTACCAAACTACGAGCAATCAATATAACTGGGCTAATAAATCCCAATGGATCGAAATAAGTGCTCAGTATACTTAAGCAAATCCGTTTGGTTCGAACTGGATTATCTCGCTGTTTTAATTGGAAAAACAGGATATCTCGCTCTGTGTCCCATTTCAAGCCGAGTGTCTTGGTTTCTGGCAGATCATCTTTGATCAAATCGAGATCTTTCGCTCCTCGATCTTCCGCAGGAATCGACTCCAGAAACTCACGGGAGTTGCTGGTGAATTTTGTTAATCGAAAACCACCTCTTTTTAAGCACTCTACCGTTCCTTTAGCGACCTCAATGGCTTCCTCAACTGATGGAAGGGACTTCAGATTGTCGTCCATGTATATGTCTCTCTTGATGTTGTCGATCACTTCCTTAGAGAAGGCCTCTCTGTTGTCCTCTGCAGTGGTACGCACTACCGAACAGGCATTGGAAGGGCTTGAGATTATCCCAAAGGCCTGGATGGTCATCCAGTACTCCACCGGTTTCTGGTTGAGGTCTCCTTCGGGCCACCACAGAAATCGTAGACTATCTCGATCCCTATCTAACACCTTGACTTGTAAGAACATGCCTTCTATATCGGAGGCGAAAGCAATCGAATATTGTCTCAATCTTAAAAGAATTCCCAACAAAGATTGAAGCAAGTTGGGTCCGGGTAACAATTCAGAGTTAAGGGATTGACCCATGTAAAGAGCGGAGCCATCAAACACTACTCTCACTTCGTGTGGTTTACTGGGTTTAGGAACGTAATGGTGAGTTAAATAATACGTGCTTTCAGTCACAGGTGTTTCTTCCGGTACTCTCTCCGCGTATCCCTTATTAATAAATTTTTCCAGCTGTGTTTGATACATGGCTTTCGCTGAAGAATTAGCCGTAAGGCGTCGATGGAGTTGCGCGATTCTTTTTTCCGCCAAAGGTCTGTTATTGATGAACTTCGGTTCTTTCTTGCGGAAAGGTAAACCGACTTCATACCTACCTTGATCTTTGAGGAAACATGTAGTTGTCTCTTGGATCTGCTTGGCCCTTTCCTCTTCCACCGACAAGGCTTTATCGTAGGAATTGGGCTCTACCGCCTCTTGCGTAAAGAATCGTACGGCATGTTCATCCCGAATCTTGGCATTATGACGCTCAATGACGTCATTTAACTCGTCGTTATAAGGTTCTCGTTCAGATGGATAGAGAAGTTGACATAAGTTCACTTGGTTTTGCCAAGCCTCGTTTTCTTTAAGGAGATCGATGGTATTCTCCTCATCAAAAAGCTGGTGAACATCGTCATTATCTGAGGAGTATGGAATTCCCTCAGTTGAATCGTCTCCCTCACTAGCATCATCTTCCCATTCACTCACCTGGCAGACTCTCTCTTGCGGTAGTCTTTCTCTGAGTGTTCTACGGGAAGGGCCAGTAAAGTACCAACCTACTCTAGTTCTTACCGCATAGGTCTGTAGGGGCTGCGGTTGAGCAGGCCGTTTCTCTAACGTCTCCAGCGCCTCATGCGCGTTTTGGCCGATGAGTATTTGCACTCCAGGATAATCAGTCTGAAATCGAGGTATGTTAAGATGTTGGATGCTCTCATCCTCGTCCCAATTATAAAGGTCTGCTTGAGTAGTAGCGAAGTTCTTTATAGCCACCATTTTCACTGACCTTATGCTGTTTTCTCCTAGTTCGTCCTGGGGGGTGGACAACGCTCCTACATAATAATCCGCGGTAATTGTAGATTTCCAAACTTGCATAATGCCTGACATGTTGAGCTTAGTTTGGAACTTGGGTTGTCCAGCAAATATATCTTCGGCTAGCTCTTTGTCGATGAATGTTCCTGTACTACCGGAGTCAAGGAGGGCGTTCACTACATAACTCCGTTTAGGTCCGTGCACCCTTACTTGCACCACAGGAAACTCTCGGATCCCTACATTGGAAGATGGCTCTTTCCAAGATGGTTGTCGTTCAGAAGTAGTTAGAGTGAAGTCGTTGTCTGGATCCTTTTCATAGATCATAGGTGAGTGCTCGATACACTGCGGTATTTATCATATAACAGGATTCGTTTTCGTCGGAGAACTCGTCTGTATAGAATCCTTCCATCTCAGATTGATCAGTGTCGTTCACATCACTGAATTGGACATGTAGCTCGGAATCACTTACCTGATTCGGACTATTTCGATCGAATTCAGCGTGCAACAAGATATGATGTTTCGCACCACACTTTGCACACCTTTTGTCAGAGAAACAGGTTCGCCGTTGGTGTCCTTGTCTGAGGCAATTATAACATAACCGCTTATCCCACATAACTTCGCGTCTCTCCGTTAATGATTTCTTTAGAAATTCATCACACCTATTCAAATAGTGGGTCCCGTCGCACAGCGCACATTTCGGTTTGATGTTACTTACCTTATTTTGAGTCACATTGTGTACACTTGCCTTTTCTTCGGGCTTTCTCACCTGAATTCTCTTGGGAGACGTGGGAGGAGTTTTTCTTACCTGTTCTCTCCTGTCATTTGACCGAGACTTGAATTTACTCACCTGATCTTTAGGAAGTTTGTTTACGTAATAAGATCTATCCGTGTCCTTCCCGCTATCTTCTCCTTGAGAAGTCTGGCTTTCGCCGTCGTCTGTATAACATACTGGTGTTACCTTTCTCCTAGAGACGGGTTTTTCACTTACCTTGTTTTCCGGTGTTTTCTCCCTAGACAGTTTCAGGAGATGTAATTTCACTTCTCCATCTAGGAATGACATTAGATCAGCCATGGTAGGGTCTCGCCGTTGTTGTTCCATCATATATAACACTTTCTTATCCCAGCGTGTACCTACTCCACCTTTCGGTAAAGTAGAAGCCACTGCTCTAATAACCATAGTGTTCTGATACTCATGAGACTTACCTAGCCAATCCAATTGTCTGCAGATCTCCTGGATCTCATCGGAAAACTCGATAATTCCGCTACTAATAAACTTTCGGGGCGCTACTAACTTTGCATACAAGTACCCAGCGATATTATTCCTATTACCATACCTGATGTTTAGTGTATCCCAAACTTGTCTTAATCCGTCTGGATGTCCAATAAACTTTAACGCCATTAACTTGGGAGATCCTTCCAAGCACTCGATGAGGAATCTAAGTTTCTCTCCATTAGATAGTACAGAGTTCTGTATGTTATCTTTGTAATATTCATTAAAAGGTAACCATTTCATCTCATCTCCATTGAACTTGACGATCTCTCCAACCTTTACCGCTTGCCGGGCTTCGGTTCTAGCCATTTGACGCGTAAAACTTTCTTGGGCCATCGTGTTATTTAATATCGAGTTATCGGTATATAAATTTCTCGGATTATGATCCGGTCTATAGGGAATATCATTATCAACAGGTCTATAATTACCCTTAATAGGGTTCACTATAGGAGTTTCTACTTCGCTAGCAGTATAAATGCGTGTAGGCTCCACACCTTGCGCATGAGATACTTCAGACCTAACGGGTTGACACATTGTTACAGGGGGTGGTGGTATACCCTTTTGTAAATTTACTAATTTATCGCGCTCTAGCGCGATATTTTGCTGCACTTCTTGCAACTCTAACTTACTTTCCCTCACTGTTCCCTTTAAATGTTGGACAGTCCCTTCCAACTCTCGGACCTGTTGGGAAGAGCGTATCCGATTCTCCCTCATCTCTCCTAGGAGAATATCCATCCCCCGCCGTCTCTCATCTACCCAATCAACCGCCGAAACGGGATCCGCCAACGTCGTAGCGGGCAGACGAGGGACAACGGGCGACAAATTTGGAATGTTTCGCTCGGGGTCCAGGACCTGAACTGTCTCCTGGGCAGTTCTACGGGGCACAGGTAGCTTAGTGCTATGCAGAGGGAATTTATAGGTAGCTTCAGGGAGCACAGGTGTATCTATTACCGAAGGGGTGATTTCAAGAACAGGCCTACTTATTTCAGGCTCATCTACTATAGTAGGGAGTCTTTCTATTGTAATTATTTGGTCTGTGGGTTCTGTACTCTCTAAGTTGGTGTTATTTAGTTGCCTTCTAACAGCTGGAGGCAAATCAGGCAATTTCTGACGGTGGAATGTTCTTTTACGTCTGCTTAGGCGGGATCGATTTCCTCCGCCTTCAGTGTCAGTGGTATCGCCTTCCTCAGATGATGTATAACCTTGTCGTTTGGGGGTAAATCGATTCATCATCTGCATATTACTAGCTGTTAACTGTTTATTAAAGTTATCTTGCCTCTCTTGAAGATTTTCCAACTCTAGTTGGGTTGTCTCTTCAGATGCCCTCCGTTCTGCTTCTGCCACTGCTATCTTTCTTTCCGCTTCTGCCGCTGCCGCTTTCCTTTCCGCTTCTACGGCTGCAGCTGCCGCTTTTGCCTCTGCCGCTGCCGCTTTCCTTTCCGCTTCTACGGCTGCAGCTGCCGCTTTTGCCTCTGCTGCTGCCGCTTTCCTTTCCGCTTCTACGGCTGCAGCTGCCGCTTTTGCCTCTGCCGCTGCCTCTGCTGCCTTTCTTTCTGCTTCTGCCGCTGCCACTGCCGCCGCTGCTGTCTTTCTATCTTCTATACGTTTTTTCCTTACTTGTTCTTCCTTTTCTCTAGCGATGCGGAGTTGTTCATCGAATTTAGCTTGGTTCGCCGCTAACCTATCCACATCAATTGCATATAACACAAGTTTGGCTCCTTCGCTATTTGGGCTAAGTCCCTCTAGCCTTCTCCTCAACTCTTCATCTCCCAAAAAACGCTGATAGTCTGACAGATAGATATCAATGGTATCCTTCTTATGCGGTTTCTCTGCCGTCGCTTCACTTTCCACTTGGGAAAAAGTAGCGTCCGTCGATTCTCCATGTGTTGAGCGCTCCTCCAACTGAGCTTTCCACTGAGCTGCTCCTTGAACCTGGCGTCTCACCCTTTGAAGCCAAGTCTTTACGGCAACTTGCAACGACGTGTCTTATCTTCTTTTAGAAGCCTCCTCAAAGGCGGATAAGATTAGCCTAATTCGCAGAACTCTTTCTCTAACTTGATAAAGCAGCTGTCCCTGCTCTTGAGGTCCTTGAGGTTGTTTAAACAGTTGTCTTTCTACTCGCTCCATAGAGCTGAAGAATCCCTGTGCGTATCCGGCTGCGGACCTCTTCCATACAGCTGGATCGATGGTTTCCTTGGCTACTCCCATACGGTGTATGTCTTCCCAGGCAGCTTCTGATAAATCAAACGGGAGTCCGGGTCCGGGGAAGTTCCATTGCGACTCGACAATAGACTTCAATTCTTCCCTCGTGTACCCCGCATAACTATCTCTAGTTGATCGTCGACTCCTCGCCCAGTCGATCTGGTGTTCTTCCACCGCGATCAATAACCTAGTGAGTACGGCTGCAGGAAGGATGAGAAGGGGATCCGTATAAACCGCATCCGTCATCTCTGCTCCGCGCTCGGGTGTCAGCTCTACAGTATCCTCACTACTGGAGCTGCTGGGCCGCTGAGGAATAAGTTCTTGACTCGTGGGTTGTTGCTGTTCCGCCGCTTCTTGGTCCCGCTTGACCTGAGCTCGAGTGCCTATGATAGACCTACGATGTTGGACTAGCCTAGGTTCTGTTATTACTACTGGAGGGATGACCTTCCTCACAGTGGGAGGTGAACTGAATTTACGACCAGACGGTTGTACGTCTCTATCTGAGTCGCAGATAGTTACATCTAATATACTGTCTGACAGGTTCTGCTTAGTATCAGACATGACTATGTATACCGTTGAATGCCTACTGCTGTATTACAGTCTGAGCAAGTCTAGTAACTCAGTATTAACTGCTAACCTAATAATTAATTACCGGTACTGCTACTCAATGCAGCGTGGTATATATAATATATTAGAATACCAGTATGCTTATAGTATATATAAGTATTATTACAGACTAGGTTTATCGCAGAATACCGGTATAATTTTAGCACAAGTATATATAAATATATAATAGGCCTATCGGGAATACCGGTACACAGCTTACAGTTTATAGTATATATAATTCTGGACTAGAATTAATTACAAGTACCGGTATAATGTAAGCCTAAAATTTACAGAAATAAAGATAATAGGCCTATCGTAAATACCGGTATATCAATTATTTTAGAATAATTGAATTTCTGAACTTTAGGGTTACTTGATTACTTTAACTTACTTTATTACCGTTATTTAAGCAGTAGTCCAACTGATATTGAGACCTAATTGTTATATGGTAGGCCTACTATTTATAAATCGTTAAATTTGATTTATAATATATATATACCCGTTTTAATGGGTTTAGTCAATTTTTGAAATAAATGTTATTATTTCTGGGGTAATCACTACACAAAGCGGTACGCTTTCAGTGAAGTGTTACGTACAGGACACTAAACAAATAATTCTAATTTACCTAAGTTACTTAATACTACAAATTACGTACAATTCGGGTTGAGATTACAATCTCTAAATAAACACAAAAATTTACAAAAAACACAAAATACGAATTTTTAGGGTAATTTTACAAGAAGTCTACAAACCAGCCTAACAAAGGGTTAGAATTCTGGTTATTACAACGGACAGGGTACTACGGTATTTGAAATAATAAGTAGTAGTAAATACACTGCGTTGTCCAGATAGAAAAATACCACCGCCTGACGACCTATAGCCGTATCGCTATAGGTTCTACGTTATGTATCACGGAGTGTTCCTACCTAGAAGTTAATAGAGCTAATCGAACGTGCCTATCAACCACTTTACAACACAAATATAATGTCTACACTAATTACTTCGGAAAGTACTGTACACTAAACCCTAAATTAGGTACGAGTACTTGTACAACAGATAATCAGTAGTTAAATATACTTGAACAGCTAAAAGAACCGCGGCATCTGCTGGAGTGACCGATGCACAAAATCACCAGTCTTTACCTACGCCAAGCAGCCCGTGTAGTACTGGGGTTAATTTAACTATAGCGGTATGTATAACAAACACAATTACTGTAGGAACAAACTTGGGGAATGAATGTTGCGGATAATCGCATAAACTCTGAATAATAAATATTACGCTACGCGTACAAACTACTCAAACAAAATGCAGACCGAACACTGACAGACTACTATCAAGCCCAAACAAACTACAGGACATGCAGACTCCGAAATGATTAGGGAGTATGCGTTCTAACCCAGTAGTACGACTTATTCTTTAGTTGGGGGTTTACCTTACAGCGTTCGCTGCCCCTACTTCCTAACCGTACTTAATCGGACAAGTGATCTACACACGCTGCAATCTGTTCAGACCTAATAACAGCCAGACAACTATCCAGCCTACAAATTATCTAAATAAAATTATACGCTACCCGTACAGACTTACACAAACAAAGTACAGACTAAACGATGGCAGACTACTCTCAAGCCTAAATAAACTACAGGACATGCAGACTCCGAAATGATTAGGGAGTATGCGTTCTAACCCAGTAGTACGACTTATTCTTTAGTTGGGGGTTTACCTTACAGCGTTCGCTGCCCCTACTTCCTAACCGTACTTAATCGGACAAATGATCTACACACACTGCAATCCGTTCAGACTTAACAGCAATCAGACAACAGCTCAGCCTACAAATTGTCTGTACAATCTGATCAGGCTTACACGCCTTCTGTTCAATACTGGCCTACAAATAAATAAAACTTGACAGAAATAAGTAAACCATATAAAGGAATAAGGGGTGATCAATCCCTAATCCCTTAAACAGCCTACCGGTATGCAACAATCAAATCGAATAATACTAGTGTACTTATACTGAAGTACCGGTTGGGACAGCTAGGCCTACGGACCTACAGAATGTACCGGTTCAGGTTTACCGGTTGACCGGTACTTTCAACTTTATTGCTTACTGCAATAAAGAAGCTATATCCTTTAATGTTCGCGCTTTCAGACCTTTGGCAGTTTAACCCGCCAAATTAAGGTGTCTTCTAGATATTAAATCGCTTTTTAGCCTATGACAAGTATTTGATTCACTACACTAGTCGAAACCAATCTGTGCGCGACCATTCACCCGCTGGATATTCCCGGGAGATTGGGTTCGACGGTTTAATTTTATTGCTATGTAAGCCTAATGTATTATTCGATTGACAGTATTATATAATCTCTGACAATATTATTCACTTTCGGGAATATTAACAGTTCCTTTAGGACGTGGTGCTTTATCTATATAAACAGAGTTATGACTTAAACTACTCACAACGATATGGCTCAATTATAATTCACATATATGGCGCATTCTTTAGGAATTGCTTCTTTAACAGCCTCACTCATACACAATGCTGCACAATACTGCACACTAATCTGCCAATCTTCACTGATTTTAGTCACATATAAAAGGAACACAGACTGACTCATGTAGGGTCTATCAAATAACATTAGATTCAATTCAAACCACTTTAACATAAGTCACAATCGTTATTGGTAACCTTTCTCTCTTACCTTCGGTATATCAAGAATATTGGGTTTCGGGGTTATTTCTCGTTATTCCAATATAATAATTCATCAACCAATATAATGAATAACCAACAACAAATAGCAGTATACAGTATCGATTGAGCAGGTAAATTTTAGCAGTTTCAGCAGTTATTAAAAGCCGTGTGTCAGCAGGTATTATGCAGCAGTGATTACTGCAGTGCCGCAGTTAAAGGATATATGTCCTTATAATTAAACCTACTAGTGTTGGACTAAAAAGCAGAAAACACAAAACACTAAAAGCCGTTCTTTCGTGGCTTTGAAAAACTCGTGACTACTGCTCTATACGAGGATACCAACTACCCTTATTCCACGAAGCTCCCGTTCAACACAGAGAAAGAGCAGTGAGATAGGAAAATTTCAGTTCAGTAGCTCTGTGATAGGTCAAAATCAAGGCTAACTCAAATTCTATTGGGAGATACAAAAACAAGGCTATGACGCAACCTCCCTAGGCTTGTTGGCCGATTAAACAGAGCCCAGATGCCTGCGTACAGCAAATCAGCCAATAAGCTGGTAACTTGCACTATTTTTAGCTATAGATCACTTTGAGAGTATTCTTAGCGACTGGGGGGGAACTGGCCAACAAGGCAAACGAATCAGTTATCCCACAAAAGCTTTTACACCCTGGGATGCGCCAGCAGTGCAGTACCTATCTGCCTATTAACCAGTTAACTCTTCTTGACGCCGTTTGAACTAACCAACCATGATTTATTTTTTAACTGTTTTTCCACCAACTTGGCTATAGAATGTTGTTCAGTTGTTGGTTGCTTCTTGCTACAGTCAGACAGTATATGGCAATGGCTGAATCCTGAATGGCACTAACTAACATAGTACTGGCACTGTAGTATAGACTGATAGACAGATACCGTAGAAGCAGCAATGAGAATGCTAAGGGAATAAACATTCGAACAGATATTGAAAACCGTCGTGTCAGTCTGTCTGTCTGTCCTTCTTTGTGAATTTATTAGCATATAATACACCTTTACTTTCGCTGTTTTGGGGCCAGTATTCAGGTATTTAGTTAACCATAGCTGATAGCAGCAGGGCCTATGCACAGATGCAGCCAAGTGCTGAAGTGCCAACAAAACCAACCCAGCAGCCTAGTGCCAGTTAGTCAAACAAACCACGTGTCAGCTCAGCGAGTGCAACCGGGTGCCATGTGCCAGTAGTTAATCTATGTCTTTTTTATCAAATGCGCTAACTCAGCATAGTGAGACATCTAGTATTCATTCCCATCCGTTGTATTTGTTGTTAATTTACACTTGGGTTTTGGTTTTAAGGCTTCATACGGGCAGAGTGGATCACTTGGTAGAGCGAGGGACTTGGAATCTGAAGGTACTGATAGTAAAGATTGTTAGTAGGCCTACCATTCAAGGAGACAGTTCATGCATTAGTAGATGCGGACCTTTGCAGTCGGGGAGAAGTTCAAATTTCAACTGAGTTGAAATTTAAAACTTTTTTTTTAATTCAACTTTTAAGTTGTAAATTCAACTGAGGTGCAAATGGTTCAATAGTTCAAAGTTGAGGAGGTGGCAAAGGTTCCACTGGCCAACAGCAGATAAGCTGAGTGAAGAATGAAGGACCATGAAGGTAGAGTGAGGTATTAGAGAGATCTAATTTTCCACAACCATGGGATGGTATAACGGCAGGATTAAGAGTACCGGGAATTAATCACCATTGCGGCAGTTCGGTTAGAGAGGCAATCTCCTCAGTAAGTCGGTTCGTAGCAAAAACAACACATTTAGCCAAACCCTTAAATATCCAGACAAGTGTACATTGTGAATCACTCCACAAGAATATGCATCAGGGTTGAACAATATCATTACAAATTTACAAATATGTTTAGAGAATCGTGCTCCAAGTAGAGTCAGCCATAAGCTCTAACCGAGGAATGGATAGTGAAGATTTAACAGATCTCTTAACTGGAGCCGCACGGGCTTTACAGAAATAGAGGATTAGGAGAGAACCTGGTTGAACTGCATACACCGAAAATGCATAGGCATAGGTAGAGGAATCACAGAAGATATGGAAGTCTGTACTTTATGCAACGAGGAACTGAGAACACTGCATTCGACTCAGATACCCAATGCGACAAACACTGCTGGAGTTCAAGAGGCATTTTGTCATCCCAAGATTTGGTAAGAATCCAAGCCCACTGAAGAAGTATGTGTTGAGCAGATAGTAGATAGTTGAGCAACATTATTCGGCATATCAGTCTTACCCTTAGCAACTTGTGCATATGATCATTCATTCTTTGGGTGGTTAGTGTTTAACAACACATTCAATTTTTCCCTTATGTTGATCATTTCCAATTGCAGTTCATCCTGTTTACCTCGAACTAAATCAGCCTGTTCCTTGACCACTAGCAGTTCCTCTGTGTGGGTGTCAATGACATAAAAGTCGGTTTTTAGAGTGGACAGTTCTCCATCCATCTTGGACTTATAATCCTCCCTTTCTCACTATGCTCGTACTGTACTAGATGCCAACTAACACACCTTCCACAGTGGAATCCGACACGCCCCGCTTTGGGCTATACAAATCTAGAGATATCGCAGTCTGATCCATAGAGCAGCAAACTTTGAACTCCATTGATCCGTCGGTGTGATTCTTTGGATCCACCAAGGGTAGAGTTGGCAGGCTATGTTCAACAGATTTATTATCGGTGCGAGACAAGGTTTTAGTGCTGCTAAGCTGTTTCTTTTCAGCATGTTTGCTGGTATCGGTACCCGTCGAAGGCCTGGTTGAAGCCACTGCACCGAAACTGTCCCTATCGTTATTGCCGATTGATGTCCCTCCACCGCCGCTGCAATATGGAGAGGATATGTTTTCGTTATCTCTACAGACCCAGTCACAGGGATGGGTTGAGACATACCGACTTAAGGTAGTCCAGTTGCCGTAGCCGCTCGTAGTTGATGTAAGCCTAATGGCTACATTTACGCAACTGTTGATACTGTGATAGTTGGACCAAAGCAAATACACCAAGCAACAGTAGGTACGTTACCGGCACGAGTGCTGCCGCCACCATTAAGCAAGTCTATAAAATGAGGCAATTTAAATTCATGACTTTTTTAATACAAAACCGGTACCGGTACATAGCTTACACGTTCGTGGGGCCTTCGTGCAGCACGAGGCCCAGTTATGAGATACAAATTAAAATTGTGCGACTGTATCACAAAATCAGGTTATGAGAGATTAACCCACACCACCAATTAATCAAAGAAAGGGGGACAGTACGTGTTCACCCCTCTTAATCTGCACCCCCCTCCCTTCCCACCCACCAATACATAACCGCGACATCTACGATCTACCACCCACGGAAGGGTAGCACGAACTTATTTCCAAACGCACGTTCAATATGCAAAGCCAGGTGGTTTATAGGAATATAATCAATGCAGTACTCGTCTTCATTATAAGCCTCTTTGCGTTCGACCTGTTTTGTATTAAAATATATTTATTAAACGCAGGCTGACGCTCTTTATAATAATAATACCTAGGGATGCCAGCTTCCAGACTTTCAATCTTTACTGCCGCGCAAACCCCGCAGAGGAAGTTTTGGTTTGAGAGATCAAGCCCATCGGCAATTGGTGTTTCAATTTCGGTCCATGAACTCTGACAATGGGAGCATACAATCTTAGCTGTGGTCCATTCCCGTGGTTTCGGCTTCCTTTTCTTCGTCCCAATGACAGATTCTTCTGAAGACGTTCGATTCGCTTTCAGTTTATTGTTGGCGTTTGTGTTTTGAAGTTGTATTCGAGTGGACAGTCGCGCCGGTTTCGAGGTAACCATACCGACCTGTGATAAGTGTTGGTTTTGTTGAGTGCCGGTATTCATCTTCTCTCACCTCTTCAATGTCAGATGTTGCAAATACTGATAACACGAATAACGGTATATATTTCAATACTTGTCAATAGTAATATATATAATTTAGATAACTATTTTATATCTGTACTGTTGAGCAAACTCTACATAAATTCCAACCTGTGTATCGCCGGTAGTGCTGTTGCTGTGCAAGTGCTGAAGTGCTAGTTGCCACCGGTCAGCCGGTACCGGTAGTAGGGTGGTACCATGGCCTACTACACACAGGCCATGACAAGGACTTTGCTGTGAAATTAGCGTAGGCTGACTGCTGAATTATCAAATATATTTTCCACGAATGCAGGGTCCATATTTAAAAGAAGATGACTAGATTTTCGTAAGTAATTTAATTGAAACAGTATTTAATAATTAATTAATTAATTATCGCTAGAGTTCCTGCAGCTTTTATTTGTTTGTGGCTGCCTCTGGCTATGTTTGTGGCAGGAATGTTTGAACGCTTATAAGTCAGTCAATCAAGGATGAAATGGAACCAAACTTGGTACACATGTAGTCTATAAAAAATTTTGAAATTCTACACACAGACAGACTTCTACAGTTCCCCGGTCTGCCGCTAGGGGGCGAATTAACAGAAACGTAAAAATAGCTGTAATTATAGAACCAACGATCAGATTCATCTGAAATTTAGTAGTAGTTACCTAAGAGCATTGCTTAATTAGAAATTCTACAGAGACTTTTACAGTTCCTGTCTGCCGCTAGTGGGGAATTGTTAGAGCTCCAGTTCAACGTGCTTAGCACGGTTTAATAAACAATCAATTAATTATTTTATTCAATACAGTAATTATAACAGTAAAATGCAATGTATTCTATTTTTTAGTGAAATCAAGAGATAGGAGGGGGGTGGGACTGGACGCAAATCCCATCTTGGCGAATTAATATCCCGCCTCAATATTAATTTCAAAATTTTGGGAAAGGAGCAGGTTACAGTGGCACGTTATTTTAACCAAAACAATAAAGTAAACACAATAGAACAGGTTACAGTTTTATTTTTGAGAGTAATCAGCTGTTGTTATTTGCGTCCAATTTCCCCTGGAGAGGGATGAATTTTTATTGCATCCAGTTCCCCCCCCCCCCCCCCCTATCTTGAAATCAAATACCAAAAATATATTTATTATATGAACAATCTATTTGGAAATTGTAAGTTCGGCCTATCTCTTTACCATAAGCTCAGTATCTTTATCTGGTGTGTTTTTATTATTTTACCAATTATTTAATATGTTTGATAGAATTGAACAACACCGCCCAACACAACCAACTCTCTATCCGCCTCGAGCATCGAGAATACGAGAAACTCGATCGAAATACCTGCTTATCCCAGTAGTATCCGTCCGTAGTCACCGGACCGCTGCGGTTTACTCCCGTAGAACAGTAGAATTCCCGCAGCTTCCGACCCAATTCGACAACGAATTCGCTTCACACTTTCGCGTCACAGAGAACGTAATCCAGTGCGATAACGTCTGCCCAACGTTCAACCATTTCCCCCAGGTGATCCCAGGATCCGGGCCGCCGCTAAACCCAGATCGCAATCCTCGTCGATTCGTCCAGTCGTCGACGTAAGTCAGTAAGTGGGACTCTTCCCACCGCTCTCCAAGGTGGGTGACCGGAATGAGGCATGATGAACTTGGCAGTGGCCCGCATTACGATCTGACCGACCGCTGTATTCCCAGTGTCTGAGTGTAGTAAATACCCAAATAGAATCGTACTGACAAACAAGCAATTCCGTAGTATTCCCCCGTTAATCACCTCTTGAAGCAACTCGGCTGCTCGGGTCCAGATACATCGGACTGTCGGGAGCATTTCAGACAGTAATGGAGCGGCATTTGCGAATATTTCCAATGGTTTTATAATAAATAAGGGGATTCAACAGTTCAATGCTAAAACAAATGGATTATTCCTAACCCCACCCCAATACAGCAATATACCTAACAGTATATAGCTTAGGTACCACAGTCTGACAGTACCATAATCAGCACAGTCAGCCTACGCATGGGTGGTACCTACGGTGCGCACTACAACGGCAGTACAGCAATACGGTGTACCGTGCCAATGACTGAATGATTAGCGGTAACTACTGAACTATCTAAACTATTATATTATTATTACCGGTACTAGGCTAATTAGGCCTAAACTATAATCACCGCAAGGGTTTCCGGGGCCATGTTTAGATTACATGATATGGCATGTCTGCAGTGTATGGTACCGGCTGACCTGTATTGCAGTATTGACTGATTGCAGAATTCTCGATTCAGGAATTGAGTACAGCCTGACAGTACCGGTACAAATGGTACATGCAGATTGGCAGACAGCCCCTATGTTTTGCAAAATTTGTCAGAAAACCAGCTGATTTATCCTACAGTAATAATAATTTAACGCATGTTAATTTTGGATAAATAAATATATTATAACTACAATAACAGTTACACTGATGCTGCACGAAGGCCCCACGCAAATTCTACTTGGAAAATTTTCAAACTTTTGCCAAACAACATGTGCACCAAGTTTGGATAGATTTCATCAAGGATTGGCCGAGTTATTAACGTTTAAAATAAAATACTGAAAAAAAACGCGACAGAACGACAGAACGACAGGTTGGTTAATGGTACCACTACGCTAAGGCTCACTCACTTCGTGGCTCGCCCCACATAGTTACTGCAGGATATGGAGGCGTATCAGAAGCCATAATTGTCTGGTGTTAATATAATATATATAATTAGCTATATTATAATGATAATATATGTTCGCCACGATGGTTTGCAGTTCTGCTACATGAAGGAGAAGGACACATTTATTGTATTATATAAAACATATTTTTTTCAAATTTTTCTAATTACGCCCTGAAAAGGCACAGCTACAGGGTCAGTCAAGTATTACCGTCATCACTTGGGGTGGCTGGGCTCGGGCTGTGTGATGGCTCATGACTCGGGGAGGGGGGGGGGGGGGGGGGGGTCCCTCGCCATCTGAATGTGACATTCATCATATGTATATTAAATTAAATAATTAAATGAATGAGGAGGCATTGGATATAAATTCATTTCCAGCAAAATTGGTATTTGAACCTCTCTCAGAAAGTGTAAGTGTTTGAAAGTGAAACTAATAATTCGACTCAAAAAATTCTAAATTCGTTTAAAAATTTTAGAATGAGAATAAAATCGTTAAGACACCGACTAATTTATTAATTAAACAATAACTATAAACATTAATTACATGTTTGTATGACGTATACATACATGTACTGTATGTATATCATATGCCCAAATGGTGCAGCGCAGTTGTACAGCGCAGCGCTAATCGCTAAACAAAATCACACAAATACAACACAGTGGGGGTTGGTACAGAAATATAATTGATGTGCGAGTTTTATTGTGCAGTTTTAGCCAGATGATGACTAATGGGTGGGTGGGTTCAGGGTATCTAATTACCGTGTGGGTGAGGGGGTTGATGGTCACTAATGACCTTGTGGGTGGGTGAGGGGTCACTAATTGCCTTGTGGGTGTTCGGGGTTCAGTGTCACTAGACTAATGACCTTGTGGGTGAGGGGGTTCAGGGTCACTAATGAGCTTGTGGGTGAGGGGGTTCAAGATCAGGGTCACTAATGAGCTTGTGGGTGAGGGGGTGTAGGGTAACTAATGAGCTTGTGGGTGAGGGGGTTCAGGGTCACTAATGAGCCTGTGGGTGAAGGGGTTCAGGGTCACTAATGAGCCTGTGGGTGAGGGGGTTCAGGGTCACTAATGAGCTTGTGGGTGAGGGGTTCAGGGTCACTAATGAGCTTGTGGGTGAGGGGTTCAGGGTCACTAATGAGATTGTAGGTGAGGGGCTTCAGGGTCACTAATGAGCTTGTAGGTGAGGGAGTTCAGGGTCACTAATGAGCTTGTGTTGATGACCTGTGGGCGGGTAGGGGTGCCAAAAAAAATACCCTTATTTGATGACAGTAATAGGCCAATTTGAATGACCCCTACTGTCAATATAAACAGTAAACAAGAATATATAATACTGGCACCGCACAGAACTTTAAATCAGCACAGTCCCTCAGTGGTAACTGGTAAGTAATTTTTAGGACAGACTAGGAGGAAGGGGGTGACTACAAAACAAAAACCCAAGACCCAATTATAAAGACCTGCATAATCTTGCAACATGTGTTAACTTTCGTTTATTGTTTTGGTTCCCTCCAACGTCTCTGTAACCTGCTCCTTTATTAACCTGATCCTTTAAATGGCAATGTGACCTAACGCTCTATGGCAATGGGACATAATGCTCTATGGCAAAGGGACCTAACGCTCTTTGGGACCTAATGCTCTTTGAGAGTAACGCGACTTTACCTCTTTGTTTAGTACAGGTCCCAAAGATCGTTAGGTGCCATTGCTAGTAAGTAAAGGAGCAGCTTACAGAGGCGTGTTGGGGGAACCAAAACAATAAACGAAGGTTAACACATGTGTGTTGTACAGCGGTCTTTATTCTATAGGTCTTGGGTCTTTGTTTTGTAGTCACCTGCCTTGAAGGTGATATTGCGTACTGTTATTTGTGTTAACAATTATTTGTTACTGCAGCACCAGCAATAAATCATTGTTACTGGTACCACAGTAATAAATATTCATTACTGCAGTAACGAATTTTTATAGGTAGTAAATCAGTCTAAAGGAAATTTCACAAATACAGGTCAATGACGTGATAGGTTTGCACCTTAGTGTACTACTGTACTTCGGCTTGCACCTTAGTGTACTACTGTACTTCGGCTTGCGCCTTAGTGTACTACTGTACTTCGGCTTGCACCTTAGTGTACTACTGTACTTCGGCTTGCACATTTTCTCAAACAGTACTGCAGGACCTATAAAATGTTCTAATGAAGAATGTTGTACAGTTGCATTAGAAGTGAAACAATACGTGAAATCCACGGGAAATAGATCCAACGCCCGGCTTAAAGTTATTTACTTAGAGAACAATTTAGCCGTTTTTGACCTTTAGTTGATTGACCCTGTCAATCAACTAACTATGGCATTCATTGTGAACTTTATGTACTCAGCAGCCCCGAAGCATCGGAATCAAAGTTATGGGGCTTTCTCCAGGCCCTTTAATTTCCATGTTAGTGCCTACAGGTCTGGGATTTGGGTGTAGTTTCAAGGAGGGACCTGGACTCCATATGTATCCAGGGGAAGTCTCATTGATTACATTAATTGAAGTCACATTGATACTGTAGTATTCTTCACATGGGGTAAACTGCAAAGTGAAATATAACAGCACAAAGTCTGGTACACTCCACATGGACAGGACATGGACCTAATTAGAGTCGCTTTGTAGCTTACTATACAATAAAGTTAAGTTATAATCGTGGTTATCATTCTAGGCGAGGGCGGCCATTAATTATGAATCTACAGTTTCAAAGATACAGTTCTTTAAGCGAGAACGTACCCTGGTAAGTGGTAACATCTGTCCTGTAATATGTAGAAATATTCATTACTTACAGTACCCCTACTGCACATACTTAGTTAAGCGGTTAGCCATTAGGGGAATGGCTGGCTAAATTAATGTTGGATATACACTTTCTCTGTTGTTCTCTGATCTTTATTCAACCATGTCACATAAATAGTACATTTAGTCTTGCTTTTTAGATGCTAGATGTTTGATTTACTAGGAAAACGAAATATGAAAATAACTATGCATATAAATATTTTATTGGCTATACTACTGTATTACACTATCTATCTTATCTTATCTAACTATGTTACATAAACTACCTTTCTTACTTACGATACAATATGTACTATATTTAGTCTAGCTTTTTAGATGTTCGATTTACCAGGAAAACGAAATATGAAAATAACAAAATCTGAGCAATAATAACCACCCCATCATAAAACCCTTCCTGCTGTATATCTTTATATCTATGGTTCATACATGGTTTTGTTACTTATTCTACTGGGAATATTTGTCTGAAATTTATATTTATATTTAAATTTAGAATTTATTTATATTTTCCGGCATTATAGACACACGAGTTTTCACAGCCTTATGTGATTAATATCTTGCACCAATGTGTTACATAGAAAATCCATTCAACTATTTTTATATAATTTTCAAAGCTGAAAGACTTGCTGACTTGTGTTATCGATAGTGAATCGTTTGTGGAATTAACGTGTTTTAACATAAATCTTTTCTGTGCTCGTGTTCCTGGTTTAATGCCAATTTTGATTAAACAAAACTCATTTGGCGTGCTCGTACTAATATTAAGGGTAGACCACTCGTGAAGTGGGGGTCGACTTTTTAAGACCATTGTTGGCACGAAGACTTAATTTGGTCCTTCAATCCCTCAAAGGTCCTTCAATGATCATCTCGGTCCGCTGATACATTAGTGTCCTCACACCAGGTGGTACGAATGCTGAGTAGGATGAGGGGTAGCTCATCCATCCAATTGAGTTTTGTTAGGCATGCCTTCAGTGCCACTTTCAGCTGCCAGTGCAGCCGCTCCACCATACCATCAATGGTGGCAGGGTGGTAGGCAATTGTGTTGATGGTGTAGATTCCGAGTATTGCTCCAAGAGGCAGCTAGGAAATTGAGGGCCATGGTCCGATGTGATGTCATTTGGGATACCAAAGCAGGAGATCCAGCCATGGATGATATCACAGTCTCGCCATTGGTGATTGGTATGGCTTCAGGCCAGTGTGTGCAGCGGTATATTATTGTGAAGAGGTAGACATCCTCAGACTCAGGAAGAGGGCCAATGATGTCGGATGTAGGACAATTACGTCCCGGACATTTATTTACGTCCCATTTATTTAGTGTTTTGGGACCGAATTGTCCGGGACCGTATTGTCCGGGCCGAATTGTCCGGGACCGAATTGTCCGGTTCCTGATAGCAACTTTTTAGTGCGTTTTTGATATTGGTAAATGTTCTAGAATATTAGTGGAGATATTTTTTTATGGTAGCTAGTGTTTTGTACTAGAGTGGTTAGAATCACTAGAGAAGGTAAAAATAAGGGGTTTATGGTCGGTATATACCATCAGTGGCTTGCCCGCAACATAATGGCGGGAATGGCAGATGGTCCCATCATAGATGGTAAGCAGTTTCCGCTCGAAACTGCTATAGTTGTTTTCTGTGGCTGAGAGCTTTCGCAAGAAAAAACTTATTGGCTTCCAGGTTCCCTCCTGAAGTTTTGCAAGCTTCGCACTGACGCCATTGTTGGAAGCATCAACAGTGACTGATGTGGGTATGGATAGGTCAGGGTGGTGGAGCAGTGTGGCATCGGTTAGGGCAGAGTTGCCTCCACAGCAATGAGGTCTGCAGGGAGGGTTCCATGGTGGTCATCGATGCCAGAGTCGACAAGAAATGTGTGGCCGGATTGCTGTCCCACACCTTCATAGCCCTGCCCTTCATGGTGTAGGCACTAGAGAAAGTCTTGGAAACATTCTCTGTAGGGAATGAAAATGATGTGAAAAACGTGGGCGAGGGAGATTGGCCGAATGCTGCCACTAGCGGCTGGCCAATGCATTTCCCGCAGCTAGTTTGGGTGTTTTTGAGGGCAGTAGGTGGGCCATGGGGCACCTGTCTTCGTCGCAGTTGCGGGCCTTCTCACTGAAACGGCTGTGGAAGTAGCAGAGGATTTTCTGCATCTGCTGAGGTTGGCGAGAGAAACCAGCGTTTGAAACAGTGTTGAACTGGCCAGCACATTCCAGTCGGCTTCCCTGGCCATGACATCAAGGTCGGCAGTGGGTGGGGTAGCGAGGACACAAAGGATATCGATGGGTAGCTGGGCTAGGAAAATTGCATGAAAAATCGTTTCAGGATCAGCATTGAGCCCCTTCATGCGACGCAGCAGTGCGAGCTTATCATAAGTGTAAATTCAATTGGTGTGTCTGTCGGTCTGTCGTGTCCAATTTTAAACATTAATAACTCGGCCAAACTTCTATAAAATCGAACCAAATTTGTTACACTTGTTTGGCAAAAGTTTAGAAATTTTCCAAGTTGAATTTGCTGGGGGCCTTCGAGAAGGCACAATAAAAGCAGATAATGAGTTAATTAAGTTGATTACGGTAAAAAAGACAGCATTTTTCTGCTTGCCATTTAATGTAAATTAATTATTTTCTAATATAAGATTTAAATAAATATACTTAAAAATTATACAGCTGTAATCACCATACCCAATGCTCTTATAGTTTTTAATTAGTTCAAGTGATTTGATTTAAGAAAATCACTTCATACACCTCACCACAGTAGCCAGATGGATGTGACAGATTGCATATTGTTTATTTCGCAAAATGATTGAATGAGTATTTAATCTTGATTCTTTAGAATAATTAGGTAAATTATTTCGTTGCAGTGTTCAGATGGTATAATTAATATTATATTATTTATAAAGTAAGTTTTAATATTTCTTACAAATTAGGTCGCCTCCACGCCTGAAATATATTTAATATATTACTTTTAAAACACTTTAGTGCTTGTTAGTGCGCCTTTGGGTTGGGGCGGTGCAGATTAAGAGGGGGTTGAAGGGGAGGAACTTTCCCCTCTCCTTTGATTTATTGGTGGTTTGGTTAAATTTCTTAAATACCGATTTTGTGATGGAATTGCTCAATCTTAATTTGTTTCTCATAACTAAACCTCGTGTAGCGCAAAGGCCCCATGAACGTGTCATGTTGTTTAACAAACCACTAGGATTAGCACACTGTCCTAAAAATGAACATGTACAAAATGTACATCAATCGTTACTTTCCTGTTTTTTGGAGGCAATATTATGGTGGCCATGAGCGGTTGCAAACTCGTTCGAATGACTTTACAAAACCCGGGGAAACAAATCTAATTGGCTGGAGTGGTTTCTATACCAACAAACACCCAATCATGTTTGTTTCCCGACTTTTACAAACTCGTTTGAACGTCTTTACAAAACTCGGATGTTATGGTACCGAGTTGTGTGATTGCGCGCCATACCTTAAGCGTGAGATTGCACGACTATGCGGCCAGCCAGGTGTGGATGGTTCATACAGTTAATAAGAGACTTGATGTTTCTGTAGACTATGATATGTATATTGTTCGTTGGTTATAATAGACTGTTAAACGTATCTGAATATTGTACTAATGTCAGATAATAACTGTACTAATTGATTCTTAATGGCTGCTAACTGACCACTAGAAACAAGTTCACTACTACACCCTATCTAAATGTTCGCACACAACTAAACTAATAATGGGGTTGCAACCGATAATATAGCTATATTCAATATCCACATTACCGGCCTTTCCAACCCGGGGCTCTGATTGGCTCAGGGTTTGTGTCAGCTGATTAATGTACAGCTACCAAACCTGGCCTTCTCTGTAGTTACATGGTATGTTATACATTATTACCTACAGTATATTGCATCTACGAGTGTGTGTTCCCATGTGGTTTAATGGTGAGATTGTTCCCCTTACTTAATGGTAGATTCGGTACCGACCAAATCTACCATATTGTTGTTATTAGGTTCACAATATCTGGATTGGTTTCCCTCTGTGGCCGCTTTCTTTATTGCTACAATTCTCCAGTAGCTTTGGTCGCTATGGTGACACTCCCCCCATGCTACCTTCCGGGTGTTTTCTCGGAAGTAGCATTTATAGCACGTTTACAACGCCCTCAAGGCTTTAATTCTATTTTATGAATTACAATGGGGTGGGTTATCTTTTAGTTCCCAGACTGCCAGTTTGTACCTCTGGATCTGTTATAATCCCCCCTTATGATAACCAGTATTATACCTTAAAACCTCTCAAAAAAGAAGACCAAATTAATAACGTCCTTAACTTGAGACAAATCGCTAAGAAATTCCCAGGATGGCTACAAACCAAATGGGCTTACAAATGCGTAGACCTACGCAGGCGGCACCCTGACCACGATCCTACGTATCTAGAAATGTCCAGGTTTCTGGATGATGTCTCGGAAGCGATGAACGACTCTATATTTTCCCAACAAAGTCTATCAAAGCTGGATGGGGGGGAACTGACAACACGATCACGCATTCCCACCCCAAAACCCCGGTTTCATGAACCTGTCAGTACGATGGCTATCTACATGTCGGAAGAAGAAGATGAGGACGACGATGATTCAGAAACGGCTGAAGAATGGGTGTGTTTCTTTGCTAACTGGGCACCAAAACGAGAGGGAATCCCAGAAACTTTCTTATGTATATTCTGCGGCGAAAACCACACTGTCGAATTCTGTCAAAAGTTCAAGTATGCGGACTTGATACCACGCTTCGAAACCATCATGAAGCATCAAGGGTGTTTTAAATGTTTGGGAACAGGACATTACATGCAGGAATGTGATCATGTTGCACCATTTGCAGCGACAATCGACACCACACGCTGCTACACATCCCCGCGAATTTCGACTTCTCTACTCTCCCCTTTAGAGGGGAAATGAGGCGGGCGAGAAGCGCTAGCAACATTAAATCTGGCAAGCCATCATACCACTCCATGTCCATGTCCAAGGAAGGGGTAAAGAGAAATACAGAACTTTATAATTATAAAACAAAAAAGAATGTCACCAATATGTCACATATAGTAAATATGGTTCGAAAAAACTATGCAGTATTCGCAAAGGTAATACCCATCCGAGTGCAAGGCGACCATAAATCGCTAACGACTCTCGCATTTTTGGACAATGGATCTGATGGAACTATTGTTGACAAAGAGTTTATTGAAAAACTCGGGATACGGTACGAACCTTACAAGAGGCCGATACAAACGATGACCGACCACAAAGAAGTCGAATCCGGTGAGGTAGAGCCACAGATTGGCGGTGTAATGCATGGATACGAGGGCGTGAACCTCACCATAAGAAATGCATTAGTTCATACAGATCTATGTGTACGCTTTTGACAATCGGGGAATTTCGCGTCACTTATACAATTGGATAGAGCCGATGTGGACCTTTACTGTCCAAAGTTGGACGTAAATAAAATCAGCATTCTCATCGGACTCGACACACCTGTTCAATTTGCGGAAAGGGATGAAGCACTGTCCAAGGAAGATCGATTCTGCATGAAACTCATGGACCAAGCCGAATTCATAGACGGACATTGGAGATCTCCGATGTTGTGGAAAGACCCGGACAAAATAATGGTGGACAATTCAAGCATGGCCCTGAATTGCCTTAAAGGAATCCTGAAAAGGCTGAACGCCCAACCTGGGCTGAAGAACCAATATAACAAGGTAATGGCTGGATACTTAAGTGACGGATTGGCAGAGTTGGTACCAGATAAAGAGACTGAAGGATCTTCCAGAATATACTACTTACCAACACACTACGTTATAGAGAAATGTAAAGCCGGGAAGATGAGAGTCATTAATGACGCCGTGGCCACCTTCCAAGGTGAATCGCTAAATAGCCAATTATACACCGGACCAAACATATACAGGAACCTGGTTGGCGTATTGCTTAGATTCAGGGAGAACAAGGTGGCTTTTACCTGCGACATCAAATCTATGTTTCATCAGGTATGCAGACTTGCCAGAGACTCCGATAGCTTGCGGATACTGTGGACCCACAAGAGACTTAATATCTCAAAAATCTACAGCCTCACACTGAATGATGTCGACATCTTAAGAATGGTGGTACGCATCTTCGGTGCAAAAGACTTGCCGGTTGTATGCAGCGACATGATTAAGAAAACTGCGGATATGCTGGAAGATAAATACGATCCCAGCGTAATAATTCCAGCTTCCAGCTGTTTTTATGTGGATGACGGATGCGCAGGTGCAGAGACCGTGGATGAGGCGTACAACCTAGCCATGGGGATGGTAAACTGTTTGGGAGAAGGAGGTTTCCCTCTAGTAAAGTTCAGATCTCCAAATGAAGAGTTAACGAATAGATTCCCAGAGGAAATCAAAATGGAACACGAGAAAATGTACGCCATGGAAGCGGAACACCGGGTGCTAGGGGTCGAATGGGACATAAAGAGTGACGACTTCCTGTTCAAATACACACCGGTGGAACGGCCTCTTACCAAGAGAGGATGTCTGTCCATCAAGAGTTCCATATTTGATCCATTAAATTTCATTTCACCTGTCACTCTATCAGGAATGAACCTGATTAAGGAAATGTAGATCAACGGCATTGGATGGGATCAGGAACTGCCCATGACGATCAGAAAGAAATGGGAAGTATGGGTAAAAAATTTGGAGCATCTAAAACTAATGAAAGTTCCCCGTCCATTCTTTCCAGATAAACGGCCAGGTGACCTGTACCAACTACACACATTTTCAGATGCATCAAACACTGGGATAGGAGTTGTCACCTACTTACGGCAAATCGATGAAGATGGAGGAATCAACACTAGCTTTGTCTTTGCAAAGGCCAAAACCGTATCAGGGGAATGGGCGGTCTGCCAAAACCGGATGATCCTGCGAGAAATACAGATTAATGTCGAATCTGAACATTTCTGGGTAGATTTGAGCATCGTTCTCTACTATCTCCATTCGCCCTCTAGAAGACATACAACCTTTGTCACCAACTGTGCCACAGAAATAAAACAATGCACTGACAGGGAACAGTGGCATCACGTGGCTGGAAATCAAAATCCAGCGGACATCGCTAGTCGAGGAGCAATGCACGACAACTGAGCAACAGTGAAAATTGGTTAGAGGGTCCAGAACTTCTCCGACAACCCCAACTAACTTGGAGTGTCCGATTCGACCCAGAACAGGACACCGGAAAATATACAGAAGATGATAGGGAGCTTAGAAAAGTAAAGGGCGCTACGTCAGTGGACATTTTTCCACTACCTGACCGAATTTGGAGAAGACTCAGGTCGATGTTACGCAACATCCTGCTCCTTTCCAACCCCAGAAAACACAAGGATACACCAATTGATAGAATGGAGTTCATTGATGAAAAGTCTCATCAACTACATCTTGGTGCTCCGTAACTTTATCAGATGGAGACAGAACATTCCAATTACTAAATACAACATACAGGAATATATGGTCACCGAGAAATGCGTTGTGAGAACGTACAGAAAGAATACTTCCTAGATGAATGGGAACAGCTGGAGAAAGGCAAGACAGTAAGACCAGATAGTCCGATTTACCAACTCAGACCCATTATGGGTAATGATAGAGTAATACGCTTGGACACCCGTATGGCGCAGGCCCCAGCCGAATATGAAGTTCAATACCCTGCAATCATACATGGACTCTCACACTTCGCAAAACTCCTAGTAAGACAGTGCCATGAGGACAATCTGCACGCCAGACAAAATTGGATAATTGCCAATATTCGGCAATGCTACTGGATAACGCGCATCCAACCCCTTATTATGAAAGTCCTAAAGGGATGAAAATGCAGGAGATACCTAGCCGCTACCACTGAGCAGCGAATGGCCAGAATGCCGTTAAACCGAATGATATCGGATCTACCCCCGTTTAACATCACAGGATTGTACTGTTTCAGACCTTTCATGGTAATTGAGATGTGATCCAACATTAAACAGTGAGGAATCATATTTACATGCCTAAGATCACGAGCTGTCTACTTAGACATCATAAATCTCTCACAGCACGCATTCCTAAATGCGTTACGCAGATTAATTTCCAGCAACCGGAACCTGTCGACACATCTACTCCGACAATGGTACCAACTTCGTTGGGGGGGGGGGGGGGGGGGGTAGAATATTGAGAGAGAGCATCACAGAGTGGTTTTCAAAGGATACGGCCGCTCAAGTATTGAATGAACACCAAATTGAATTGCACTTTCAAACACCCAAAGCACCTCACACCAGTGGAATTTGGGAGAAATTGATAGATCTGGTTAAGAGGTCCATGAGGATAGCACTGGGTGATAGCAGGGTGACCCATGATACCCTTTACACCACCTTCAGCGAGATTATGGCAACTCTAAACAACAGACCTATCGTGCCCATAAGGGACGACCTTACCGATCTCGAGCCGCTGATACCCAACCACCTGTTAGGACGACCAAAGACAAATATCCTCCCGGAAGGGATGTTCCCAGATCCCAGTGAAATCAGTCGTCACGCCAACTGGAAGAAATCGCATGCGTTGGCAGCACACTGGTGGAGGGTATGGTCACACTAATATCTGATAACACTCAGAACCCGCCGGAAATGGAATCACATTCACCGAAACATCGCGGTTGGAGATATGGTGCTTATTAAGGATGAACTGAAAGATCATGTTCATTGGCCTGTGGCGTGTGTTACCAAAATTTTCACTGGAAAAGATGGTCTCACCCGCACCGTGACGATCCAAACATAGAAGGGCCACTACCAATACCCGATCCAAACTTTATGTTTACTGGAACCAGCTTGTGATGACGTGGTGGAGTACCCTGTAAAGGGCCACTATGATCGCCCGATCCAAGCTTTATGTTTACTAGAAGCAATCTGTGATGACGTTGTGGAGTACACTGTAAAGAAACACTACAACCACCCAATCCAGACTTTGTGTCCTCTCAAGGATGATCGTAAAATAAAGTAAAGGAGTCAATCAAATAAACTGAGTATTCACGTACTATAAAGTTGATGAAAAATAATGGTGATTTAATGACAACGATTATGGACTTTCTTTGACACCTGTTATCACGCACCTGATTTGGAATTCACTTTCCTCGTGTGATGTATGTAAAGTCCAGCGTCACCCTGTGCAATGCGTCCGCGCAGACTGCTGGGTGGTTTATGTTAACGATGCACAGTTGCATGTAATGGAAATTGGTTGAATGGATATATTAACCTCAAAAAGATTTATTATGGATTTCATTGTAATCATCGCGTTGGTTTTCACTCTAGGCTGGGGCCCTGGAGCGGTTGTTCGCGCTTTTGAAGACCTTTGGCAGTTTAACCTGCCAAAATTTATATGTCTTTTAGTTAATTAAAACCACTTTAGCATACGACAATAATTTATGCTAATACGCA
>JAUCBJ010005699.1:0-57746 GCA_032718475.1 Nemertoderma westbladi | reverse complement strand
TAACTCTACCTCCATCTACGTGGCGCTAACAGTGCCCACAACCACAACCGGTACTACGTACCCTCTTACTAACTCTACCTCCATCTACGTGGCGCTAACGGTGCCCACAACCACAACCGGTACTACGTACCCTCTTACTAACTCTACCTCCATCTACGTGGCGCTAACGGTGCCCACAACCACAACCGGTACTACGTACCCTCTTACTAACTCTACCTCTATCTACGTGGCGCTTGCGGTGCCCACAACCACAACCGGTACTACGTACCCTCTTACTAACTCTACCTCTATCTAACTAACTCTAATTAACATACCCTGCTCTTACATCAAACACGTCATCACACCCGTGCCCTACTTATTCTCTACTTACCCTTCTAGCTCACCCTACTTGTCCTCCCTACGTTCTCACCCTACTTGTTTGTTCTTGGTTGTCTATACTGCGGATATTTTGTAATGGGGGAATGTCACCCTGTCCCCCCCCCCCACCAGTGTTATGTTTGGTACTGGGGTTGATGTTAATATATTGGGGCCCATCCATCTATCTGCAATATCCCCCTCAACCGGGTCTTTGTTATACCCCTGGATAATATAGTCATGGTGCTGTGCTGGCCTACCTACCGGCATGTACTCCGCGACTTCCGGGTTTAATCCCGTCGTCCGCGCTACCCTATCGCCTATTCTATCTCTCCCAGCATGGCCTATAATAGTATGTGCAGTAAGGCCTACAGTATGTCCTGCAGTCTGCATGTGCCCTTCCGAACCGAAGTTTAATTCTCTCGAATCTCCCCGCGACTACCGTACTCTCGATCGGCAGCTAGATCCCGTCGGGAAGTTTCTCTTCGATCCCCTATCCTGCTCTCGTCTTCGTATCGGTACATCCTGTACCGCTCTCCTGGCATGCGGTGCGTTTCTCCGGGGCGACGGCAATCTCCCGAAGTTCGACCCCACTCGCTACTAATCTCTCGTGGTGGGGCGCCCAGTAGCCCCCCCCCCCCCCCCCCCCCCCCACTCGCCACATCTTACTTCACTATCTCTTACTCCACTTCTACACCCCTCTCTAGTCGACGCACTGTCTCTACTGCGGCTGGGTCTATTCACCCCCGCCTCTCTCTCTACTACTGCGTGGCCTACCAGGCCCACCTCGGGTTGACTCAACCCCTTCTCTCTCTGCCTACTAACTACGTGGCCTACCAGGCCCTCATTTGCCGGGTTATGCACGTCCGACACGCTCATATTAATAGCACCATTCCCAATATTATTTGTTAAATCAATTAAATCCCCTAAATCAATTAAATTATTAGAATTATTAGAATTTGAAACGGGATTATTATTTAAATTATTTAAATTATTTAAATTAGAATTATTATTATTTCCTAAATTTAAATTATTATTTGAATTATCTGAATTATCCTGAATATTTGAATTAATATTATTATTTGAATTTAAATTTAAATTACCGGGTAAAATATTTCCTGTAATAAAGGGATTAGGGTTATTTACTACGGTACTATTAATATTAACATTTTCTAGCCTACTGTCATTACCCCCCCCCCGCCCGTACGGTCACACCAGTCTTGGGTCTGTCGTCCTGTCCCTGAAAGTGGGGTATTAACAAACGTTCCTCTCTCTCCATCCTCTCGCAAACCTTGTTCGGCCAACTCTGTCTCTCTCGCAACCCCCTCAAGTCGTCTCACCTCGCGCTCTCTTCGCTCACTCGCCCTTCTTGCCTCGCGCTCTTCACGCTGACACGCCAGATTTATCTCCCGCACCCTTCTTTCTTTTGCGGAGGATGTAACAGACTTATCGGTTGCGACGGACTCCCGTCGCCCCTCCGTCCTACTAACTTTCCCCCGCTCTCCGGGGTTTCCTCCGACCGACGAGACCGAATCCTCTGGGTTAACCTCGGATTCGCCCTCCTGCAGTCTCCTCCAACCCACTAATTTTATTCCCCGGGCATCGACTAAGTATGGCCCTATGTACACTACACTAGGCTCCATACCCCTACATTCCCATAACTCGAACAGTTCGCTGGCAACCCCTCTCGCTCTCTCATCGGCTAGTTCTCCCTGCCCAAAATGCACTAGGAAATCAAAATGTCTGTTCGACTCACCTAGCCGCTTTCCTAACTTCACCTGGTCTATCCTGGCCCCTCCTCTAGCTTCCCTCAGTTGCTTTTGAGTGGCGTTGTAGGCCCGTCGGAGTCGGTCGCTAACCCCGACGTCCTCGTCGCCGACGTTTCCTCTATCCCTCCGTGTCCGGCGTCGTACCGGCGGCCCCACCATCGCCGTTCCGGTGGGCCGTCCGTCGCCCTCGGCCTGTGGCTGGCCGGCGACATCGGCACGTCGACCGCCGTCGTGTGTCGACTCGTCTTTCTCCCCTCTCGACTCGTCTCTCCCTTCTCGTTGTAGATGGCCCCCCTCCGCTTGGATTGCTGGATCGTTCGTCGACGGATCCGGCGTCGTGGGTCGATACCGTCTCGCCGTGGCCTTGCGGATCGTTAGGTTGTCGTCCGGGGTCCGCAGCGGTGTCGTCTCTCCTTCTTGACTCATTGCTTTATTAACTAGCTGGCAGTTCTGGCAGTTTGGATTCTATCACTGTGACGGGATCGGTCGACCCCGATTTATCCTTTTGGGTTTTCTACCTTACGCGTCCCCGCCGTGTATGAAAAGAGTTTGTTGCAATGAGAGTCCCGATGTTGTTGATAGGCATATGTATAAATAATAAGTAGAACATAGACACAGAAGATAGGTGAATGATATACCGGTAAAGTATTACATGTGATGGCGGTAGCGGACGGTGATAGAAGTTCCCGCTCCACCCTAACTGCACTGACTAGCTGAACTGAATGAATGACACGGTTACCGGTAATATATATATTGCACGGTTGGCCATGTGGTGTTACTCAGTCGATGCTTCCCCCCTATTGGCTGATAACCTAATTGTCGCCCTTTCACCTCCCTTGGAGTGTTTCCCTTCGGTGCTGTTATTCCCTCTCTCTCAGGGGTGTAACCCCTGACCCCTATTGTGTGTGTGTTCTCTGGGGTTTCTCCTTCCCACTTTGTTGGGGTGACACGAGGTTGATTGATAGTCACCCTCGTGTTCCCCAATATTGCTTAAGGCTCACTTCATGGGGTGGTTAGCGGAATTGAATAAGCTAACACTCCCCCCCATGCTATCTTCCCGGTGAGAAGATAGCATCCACCTCTAGTGCGCTACAATTCCGCTGGATCCCGATCTAGTATCGGGTGTGGGGGGGAGCTATTTTCTCGGAGGCGGCTTTCCAGGCCGCTCCCTATGGGTATGATATTGCTACCCCGTCTTGGTACAACTCTACCTATCTTGTACCTATCTTGTACCAAGACATATGGCGTCCCGTGTCGGGCCGATCGTGACTTCCTCTCACACGACTTTTGTTTCCCCAACACTTTCACCGCTAACTCCGCTCCACTTTCACCCTAACTCTTCTCTACTTCTCCTCACTCTCGCTCTAACCCTCGGACCTCCTTGTCCCTCACTCTATCTCTCACTCCTCCCCCCCCACACTTGAATTGCACTCGCACTCTCTCCTCGCGTTCTCTACTCAACCTCTCGCTATCTTTCTTGCGTTCTCCTCTCATACTCCTCACTCTCCACGCCTGTGGTCCCACCAAGTGCCCCTCCTACTCGTATCCCGGTAGTGCCCATCTGCACGATTCTTATCCCGCAGGATACGAGCTTTCACAATAAATCCTGAGCTCCGTCCTGTTGTTCAATGACCACACACTTATCGGGCCCCGCACATGAGCGCTCATGTCAGTGGGAGCCGTCCAAGTCCCGTCCTGTCGCCCTAGTCAATTAATCCCCAGTCCCAGTAGCTAATTGGAAAAGGTTGTGCTTGACTACGGTACATACTGTATAATATATATACGAATTATTATATAATTTTTTCATAGTATTATAATTATTATTATTATATGTATTATATTATATGCTTGACTACTTAACGCGCTTCATTCCTACTACCCACTACTCTCTCTCCGCCTTTCTCGCCTGGCGACTTCTTCCAGTCGCTTGCCCTCCAGTCTATCCGCTTCCAACTTCTCCCAGCTCTCTTGTGTATCCACCTCCCTGTCTACTAGATGCCGGCTGTTGTATTACACCGACTCGCCCTCCAGCCCCGGGCGGTCTACCAGACCTCCGAAGGCCGCCTAGAAGGCCCTTCTGTAGTTCGGAGGTGATCCTGATATTCTTAACTTTCACTTTTATTTTTGTTTCACCCATGTTTGCCCCTGTGCTATCATACTATCTACTTACTTACTATTAGTATTACTATTACTTACTTACTGATAATTTATATTACTAATAAATTATCTCAAAATCTAATAAAAACTGAGTACATAATCTTTTCTAATTCCAAATCCCCGCTGCCTCCGGATCTCCAAGTTCTTTTCAACGGCCAATCAATCAAATCTACTCAGACTTGGATTTCTGTGCTGTGACGATTGCAGTTCTGTGCTGGGTCCATGTCCGCATTGGCTAGAAGGATTGATGTTTTGGAAATATTGCAAAATAATATATTATATTATTATCCTATATGATTATCATATATATTATATTATCATATATTTTATATTATCATATATTTTATATTATCATATATTTTATATTATCATATATTTTATATTATCATATATTTTATATTATCATATATTTTATATTATCATATATTTTATATTATCATATATTTTATATTATCATATATTTTATATTATCATATATTTTATATTATCATATATTTTATATTATCATATATTTTATATTTTATATTATCATATATTTTATATTATCATATATTTTATATTATCATATATTTTATATTATAACATATTTTATATTATAACATATTTTATATTATCATATATTTTATATTATAACATATTTTATATTATCATATATTTTATATTATCTTATCATATATTTTATATTATAACATATTTTATATTATCATATATTTTATATTATCATATATTTTATATTATCATATATTTTATATTATCATATATTTTATATTATAACATATTTTATATTATAACATATTTTATATTATCATATATTTTATATTATCATATATTTTATATTATCATATATTTTATATTATCATATATTTTATATTATCATATATTTTATATTATAACATATTTTATATTATCATATATTTTATATTATCATATATTTTATATTATAACATATTTTATATTATCATATATTTTATATTATCTTATCATATATTTTATATTATAACATATTTTATATTATCATATATTTTATATTATCATATATTTTATATTATAACATATTTTATATTATCATATATTTTATATTACTGTATCATATATTTTATATTATTATATTTATCTTATTAAAAGATTAGTGTAAAAAAAATTTAAAAAGAAGAAAAATAAAAAATATTGCAGCACAGACGAACATATAGTGAGAGATATACACGAAAAACAGAGTAATTGTAAAACAATTTAAAACAAAAACGAAGTTTTAGTCTGCAGCATTGTAGCCGCATTGGATAATGGGATAGAAGCCTCTATAGAGTGTCTACGAGATGACCTTGACCCAGGTTCTTAATGAACTGGGTGGCTGCCGGTGAAGTATCACCAAACGCATATAATATAAGAGGGTTGAAGGTGAGGAGTTCAACTTCACGCACCCGCTTTCACATTTATTTCGCTTTCTAGTCTCATGGTGAAGATGAAGGTTTCCAATGGTGTATTGTGGTGTACAGCATGACACCGCTGACGGTGTAAAGAAAGAAGTTGCACAAATCATTAATCTGTCGAAGTCAGCTAATTCACAAGAAATTATTGACGCTGGGAGATAATTGGTTGCTGAAGTTTTTGGGGAAGATGCTGTGGATGAATTTGCCAATGATGTATTAAGTTTGTTCGCGCAACATGGGGCTCTACAATAGTTTAAAATGTTACCTCGGATAAAAACCGAAATAAGTCTGTCAATCATTGATTAAATTAAACTAGACTTGGTAATCATGTGGTCTGTCAAAGGTTTCGCAATTGGACACACAGACAGACTTCTATAGATCCTCTGCCTGTCGCCAGGGGCCGAATAGTCAGAAATGTAGATGTAGCTGGAATTATAGTTACTAACAATCATATTCATCTGACATTTGTAGGAGTGTCCTGTTGCTGCAGTCATAAATTCTGCCTTTAAATTACTTATTTTACCAATTTTAGTACAAAACTATATTTTTATTTATAAAGGACCAGTTACGGTGTCATATTAATTATTTCTATCGAATTATTCTCTAGTAAGGTTTCTTACGCCATCTAGTGCTATTATACCCATATTCGAACTGATTTATTGAGCCTGTTAAGCCTCAATGAGATACGTGATGTCTTATTGGTCCAAATTATTGTATTAAGTGAACCTAGTATATAATGTTCGCTGGTTGGCCTTTTTAGGCACTTGTTACTTTTGCGTCCTGCAGAGGAGTTGCTTCCCATGCAGGTCCTTAGACACGGTCAGATTACTGACGATCAATGTTTATTACATGCCTTTATGTATGCTTTGTATTTTTGTCATTAACATTATTATTAATTGATATTCTGTCGTTAAACTCAATTTGCTCTCTTATTTGTTTAATATATCGCCGATATTACGAAATCAAGAAGGTTTTACACGCGCCATAACAAGGTGGGGGACTCTACAATTAAGTATTAGTGATAATCTGGACAATTGTATTAGATTCGTGTGTTGTTTTACTAAATAATTAATATATGGCGATATACCAGACCATTAATATAAGAAAGCCACTTATTATTAATTGTATCACGATTGAGAGTTGTCATAAATTAATTACGATAGAAATATTTATATAATTGTACATAAAGACAAGTCAAAATACGTTTCCCCTAAAGGGAAACACAAACACTGAACTTGAGTCCTTACAGAATTAATTAGTCAGTCATTTGTTTGTTATTCTTTGTTGTCACACCCTCCCGGTATCGTATCTCAGTCAAATACAAAAATTAATCAAATACCGTATTGAACCAAATAAGTTATAGAGTAAACCAATACATGAGAGGAAGGCAAAGGGGAAGCGATCGATACAGTAAGCGGTCCTCGGTGCCAGGTACACTAGCGCAATCCCGTTTATTGTGTCAGACCAGTATCTAAATGCCCTAAATGTATATAATCCCTACACAAAGTATCAAAAGAGTCAAAATATATGAAATTGAGATTGAAAGAACATATTTTACTAAAAGTGTTACATGTCCTATGAGCATTACTTAATTAGAACCAGTAGGCAAGCAAACGAAATAGTAGAGCAAACAAGTACTAGGATTACAGATTTCTCGCGTTAACCGTTCACGGGTTAGCCGAGTTTCGTGCTGCGGGAAGGCCCCACGAACATGTATCAACTACTTAAAGGAAGTTCCAGGGGCAGTATATTGAATATACTAATTCATGCAGTACTTTATTATGTGCCCACACAGCAATTACAGAAAGCAATCACACATTACTAAAAACTGAACAACTGTCCTGAAAACCTGTTAATAACAGGTTGTGTATTGCTCTAAACTCTTATGGTACTGTGAACTTTGATCCACGGCCAGATATTGCCAAGTTTCTCAAAAGTGAGATACGAAACACGCTACCTACCTGATGCAGAACTAAACCGCCATAGACCATAGAGAGTTCATAAATCCTTAACCTTAACCATAAAGTGAAATCTGCTTTAATAAAAACTCAATTTCATTCCTATTATCATATCGTTCGAAATTCAATATTTTACACCATAACTTAACCGTTGTTAACTAAACTTCGTTTCCCAGTTAGTGTTACGTCATAATAACCTTTGTTTCCCCAATTAGTTTAACCATTACGTCCTAATAACCTTTGTTTCCCAATTAGTTTAACCATTACGTCCTAATAACCTTTGTTTCCCAATTAGTTTAACCATTACGTCCTAATAACCTTTGTTTCCCAGTTAGTTTAACCATTACGTCCTACTAACCTTTGTTTCCCAGTTAGTTTAACCATTACGTCCTAATAGCCTTTGTTTCCCAATTAGTTTAACCATTACGTCCTAATAACCTTTGTTTCCCAATTAGTTTAACCATTACGTCCTAATAACCTTTGTTTCCCAGTTAGTTTAACCATTACGTCCTAATAACCTTTGTTTCCCAGTTAGTTTAACCATTACGTCCTAATAACCTTTGTTTCCCAGTTAGTTTAACCATTACGTCCTAATAACCTTTGTTTCCCAATTAGTTTAACCATTACGTCCTAATAACCTTTGTTTCCCAGTTAGTTTAACCATTACGTCCTAATAACCTTTGTTTCCCAGTTAGTTTAACCATTACGTCCTAATAACCTTTGTTTCCCAGTTAGTTTAACCATTACGTCCTAATAACCTTTGTTTCCCAATTAGTTTAACCATTACGTCCTAATAACCTTTGTTTCCCAGTTAGTTTAACCATTACGTCCTAATAACCTTTGTTTCCCAGTTAGTTTAACCATTACGTCCTAATAACCTTTGTTTCCCAGTTAGTTTAACCATTACGTCCCAATAACCTTTGTTTCCCAGTTAGTTTAACCATTACGTCCTAATAACCTTCGTTTCCTAGTTAGTTTAACCATTACGTCCTAATAACCTTTGTTTCCCAATTAGTTTAACCATTACGTCCTAATAACCTTCGTTTCCTAGTTAGTTTAACCATTACGTCCTAATAACCTTTGTTTCCCAATTGCTACTCTATTATAATTTAGCTTTTTGCGCCAAAACTACCTGTAAAATGTAGAAAATTAACTCGGCTATCTTTTTTCTTAACATTTATAATTAAAATTACGAATTTTAAGGGTCGAAAAATATCGCGTCATTTTGGCCCTTTTTTTTCATTTTTTTTGGGGCCAAAAATGACCCCGTCTCAAAAGATAGAAAAACAATTACGGCAAAGAATATACCAATTTTATTGAATTTGGACCATCAGAACCGAAGTTAGAGCGATTTTAGTGAAAAAATAAAAAGATTTTTTTTTGCAAAAAATTAAGAATGGTCAATATTGGATTTCGTACCCGCGAACTTAGGTTTCATTAACGTGATTGAGAACCACTAGACTACGTGACCAAGAGAATTTGAAATTTTCGCGTGACTATTTTTAAACATCAATGACTTCGATTCTAATGGGCCGTTTAATCTGAAACTTTTTTCATTGGATAGAGGATAGATTGTAGTGTGCGAAATAGGATAAAACTTGGGAAAAGACTTATGTGCACTTAGTGCAAAATGCACTTAAAAAGTGCACATTTTTTCTATATTTCAAACACTATTATTTCCAGTTCTATTCATCGTAGAATGTTATTTTTTGGATTAAAATGTAGTTTGGAGTGATTTCTAACTATAATCGTAACATTTGTTTTACTTTTTATGTCTATAAAGTGATTTAAATGTCCATGAATATGGTCCAAAATCGCTAATGTTGAGATTTATTAAATTGGATTTTTGACACTTTTAGCGACTGGCACTTGATCGATCATACACCATCGTAGATCGGTAGAGGATAAACATAAGTTTGTTAAATAAGAACCACCATTACGATCTGCTAAAGTGCACTTGTACAAATAAGTGTGCAAAAGTGCAAATTTTTTAATAAGGTCAAATTATATAGCATTGGGTTATTTTCTTTGCAGATACTTTATTTTCATATTAATATGTTGTTTGGCTCATACTGAGCGCATTAGGGATATGCGTACAAATAAGCGGACCTTATGAGGCTTCGATTGGGTAAATTAATAAAACATAAGGTAGTAATATTCTAAAAAAACAGTGTGATATTAAATGCACTTTAAACAATAAATAGAGATCAAATTACAAATGGACCACACAATTAAAAACTCGCACAATTTTGTACTTATTATATCGCTTCAAATTAATTCAACAGTAGATATTTGGGGGAAGGGGGAAGTTACAGTGTGCATTCGGGGGAAGTTTGGTGAACTGTATTTATGCAGTGAATCCAAACTTCCCCCTTTGAGATATCATATACTTAAGACATGCTAGGTTGTCAGGGAAATATTTGTTACTGTCACACTTTGCTTCCATTTATCCTATCCTTTATTATTACCCCAGTCAGATAAGAGATAATGATCAGTAAAAACCAAACTAAACTGTCTTTCATGCAAACAAATTTATAATTAAAGACGGGTGAATGACCATGACCATGGAAATAATTTTAAATATAATTGTATATCAACTATTTCGGGAGGCTTCCAAGTTAAACCCGAAAACATTTATTTCGTTACATATATAGTAAATAACGTTGTATGTTCTTCTTCCTCTCATAATAAAATATAAATGAAATATCTCTGATCGCTGTGCCCTGTAACATTTCACAACCAAAATGTTTCAGTGTGAAAAGTGTAGACCTACCACACCCCGCCCAAACAGCCGCAAACCCATAGCCAACAAATTTAACAAAGGGTTACATACATGTTGGGTTCATGACGAGATGAGTGAAAATTGATCGCATAATATAAACTATAAAATTGAGAAAGATACGCCAATTGCGCCGCTACGCCAATTCCCTATCCAACAGGCAGGCGTGGATGAACGGGTGGATGACGCAACGGCTAACGCGCAGGAAAAGCTCGAGGACGGTCTTATCCAAGGGCTATTCGTCTGGGGTAACTAATATTGCAATGCAATTGCAGTTAGTCAGCAATAAGGCTTTGGTTCGCTACAGTAAACATACGTAGAGCAGTTGCTATTCATACTGTCATGCAAACTAACGCACACAATATCACAACACGTACCGGTCGACCGGTATGAAGTGTTTATCACAAATCTACTATTTCCCGAATGTTGATATTAGTTTCCATGTATACTCACCAAATATATCTAAAGATATTAAATTTAGCAAATACGATAAACTTTAGAACTTTAATAAAAAACAGGGGTTGCGCGAGCGACACACCAGCGTTCCAATGTTCTGAATTAATTATTAATTTATCGAAGATCAACATCCGGTAAATATAGCGGTAGAATAGGGTATTGCTCATTCACACAGATCTGGGTTTACTGTGATATTATTACGTCTTTGTTGGTTATTATTTAATTTATTTTTTATTTTAATGTAGTGTTTGTCTGTATAGTATCGGTGTTTGTACTATCGGGATATTAATGTCATAGTTGAGGGTTGATGATATTGAGTTATTGATAAATAACATAATAAAGATTTACGCGATCTGGTGACTTAAACTAAGTTTACTCATCCCTTGGGAGAGAGCCACAAAATGGACCGCAACCGTTCCCGTAATGCTCATTATTACAGTGACTTGAACGGATTTATGGAGGTGATATTGTATTAGTCAATATCGAGCTATGTTGGTTCTTGAAGTTTCAAGCCAACTAATTGACATCTCTTACTGTACTCTGGCAATTGACAAGAAGCGGGAGTAATAATTAAGACTCGGCATTCAAGTGTGATTGGGCCATCGTAATACAGTAAGACCAAGGTTTGTTATTGTCATGCGCCATTTTTAATAATGACTTATCATGACTAGTGTAGTTTATTATAATTTTATTTGTTACTCCCTTTGTACTCGGGTTATACAAGAAGTGGCGGGCCGTCTCCAGAATTTACCCAGAGTTTGGTTTAACCGAAATAAAGGATATGGATTCCGCGTTCAATTGTATTATCACCGTCATCATACAGTTAAAAGGTTTTGGTTGGCTGCGCGTCATGTTTAATAATGACTTATCGCAACATGTTATTGATGTTGGGTTCGGGTTTCATGCGTCGTGTGTATAACGGCTTATCATGAACCTCCCATTAGTATATTTTAGCATGTTCTAGAACTGAGATCAAATTTCATGCACTGTGTATAGAACAGTTTATCATGAAATATCCCACAGTCCTATTGTTTATGTCATTTTGTTTATAGTTGTTCTAGAACTGAGATCAAGTTTCATGCACCGTGTATAAAACGATTTATCATGAAACATCCCATAGTCCTATTGTTTGTTGGGGACAAAGCGTTATAAGGATAATTGTTCGCGCTTTTAGACCTTTAGCAGTTTAACCTGCCAAATTTAGGTGTCTTCTAGGTTATAAATCGACTTTAGCCTATGACAAGTATTTGATACACATAAAACTACATTAGCCGAAGCCAGCCTATGCGCGACCATTCACCCGCTGGATTTACCCGGGAGACTGGATTCGGAAGCTCTGACCTTATTGCGGTGTAGGCATACTGTATTATTCGATTGATCGTTAATATAATCTCTGACAAATATTATTCACTTTCGGGAAATATTAACAGTTCCTTTAGGACGTGGCGCTCTAAGTATGTAAACAGAGTTATGACTTACACTAAACACAACGGGATGGCTATTGATTCACGTATAAAGCGCATTCTTTAGGAGATGCTTTGTTATCTATCACACTCATGCACACTACCGCACAATGCTGCACACCGATCTGCCGACCTTCACTAATTTTAGTCACATATAAAGAGAACAGCAACTGACACCTGTAGGGCCTATGAAATAGCATTAAATTCACTCCAAAACCACTATAATGTAAGTCGCAATTGCTATATGTAACCGGTCTCTCACCTTCAGTATATCAAGAAGATTGGGGTTTTATGATTATTTATCGATATTCTCCAAATATAACAATATTCCATCAACTGATACAATTAATAACCGACAGTAAATAGCAGTAAAATAATGCGGTGAAAGGTACGTACAATATAATATGATAAGTGGTAGATAGAATAACAGTTATACGTTTCTATGATCAACGCCGTTCTAATGTTTGGCTAAAGTCTGAAACACAGAATAATTCCACAGCCGGTGTTCTAGGCTTAGGAAAAATACACACTGACTGAATTGCGTGAGTTTCTGTATGCACTGTCCAACACAGAGGGAAAACCGCTCTGATTGGTCGAGCCGAACAAAGAAAGCCAAAAGCTACACGTTGACATCTCAGCTGATAGATGTCGTCATCTGAACTACACTGTATCAAGAGTATTTTGGCGTATTGCGGCATAAAATCGCTAGTTATGTCCGCTAAAGTACACATACAGAAAAATGGCTTTTTATGTCCACTAAAACACCTACACAGTAAGAAAACGGCTTTTTATGTCCGCTAAAACACCTACAGAGTACTTTGCGGGAAAAATGACTAGCTAGATCCGCAAAAGCCTTTACACCGCTCCCAGAAAATGGGATTTAATTCTATAAAATATAAAAAATCACAGTTTCTAAAATATAAAAATACTCTAAACAGTTAGTCTTTCTTGCGTGGACGGCGTTTACGCAGTTTTTTGTGGCTTGCAAGAGTCCTTTTCTCTTTGGGGCGAGCCACTTTACTAGGAGGGCTATAACTCCTGGGTGAAGGGTGCAATACAATTGCATCAGAAGGTTTAGGGTTACGGTCGGTGTATCCGCCGGTCGAGGTACCTGGTTGATCGGTATCAACCTCAGTGGAACGAGGTCGAACAACCTTGAGAGCGCATTTTAAGACGGCAGCTCTTATTGGTCCCCGTCGGGTCGTTTGCACGAAAGCGGTAGGTGGACCATGTGTAGTGAGAATTTACTCGGTTTGATGATTCTTTTCAACTCGCGTTCTCGGGCTCTATAGGAATCGATATGCTTCTCCTCGAGCTGATTTTCCTCCGCTTGTTGTTGGAAGCATTCGTCTAAATCTCTTTTAGAGTAGAGTCGTCTAAGTTCGATATTTTCTTAGAGATTCTGAATTTCCTGATCGAACTGAGATAAAGTTAATTCGTTTACCGCTTGGACTTGCTGCTGCAATTTACGTTTCTCTAAACAATTGTAGGTTCCTTTTGCGATCTTTTGAATAATAGTGTCCAACGCGTTTCGTACAACTCTCTCCTCCGCCTCGGTGACAGGTTGTATCGGGTTAAACCGGGACGATGATACGGTTGAATGGCAATATTAGATGTCCGCGTCCCAATCCGGCTAGGTAAGATGGGCGAATATTTAGGGAGCCCACAACCGGAGTGCCACCGACTAACTGTTCGGGTAACACTAGATCTTTGAACAGTGAGTACAGCTCGGGAGGATCCGTGATACTATTAGGATCAAGAGTCTGAGGTCTAACTAGGGAATGAGGAGGTCTGACCGAGTATTCCGGAACTCTGATCATAGGTTTATTTAAGGATCGTTTGAATCGAACGAGCGTAGGTGATACATCGAACAAGTTTCGCTCGAAACTCCCGTAAATATAGCGAGTAAAACCGTGTTTAAAGCAACGTCTCCGCGGATGTTTATATCTTTCCGTTTGTTGGTTGGGTCTTGGGCATTCATCGCGATAATACCAAAGACGCACGTCTTGTAGGGGAAACGCGGGTGATATTTATTCGGTTTTACAATGTTTCTCTCAAGAATTCCAAATATACGTTGGAGTTACCGCGTTTATCCGGTTCTTTAAAGTCTTCTCTTTCAAGTCGATTTCGAATAGAATTTTCGTATTCGATTTTCAGTTTATCATTCCGACTCCGCTGGGTAGGATATTTAAATAGTACCATTCTCATGCAGGGGGGTAATTCTCATGCATACAGATCTGGGATGCTATTTAATAGTAATTCTTTAATTGTCAATATTCCTCTTTATACATGATTTTATAAATTTTATCGGCTATTGACTATATATTGGAGATTCTCGCACACTAATATACTTAATAGGGTGAATCTCCGCTCCCATGATCTATTAATTAATGGAATTTTGGGAATGTTATAAATTGTATAAAAATGACAATTTATCAAATTCATTAAAAGATATGAATTTAAATTTATTCCCATAAATTTTATTATTTAATATTAAATAGACACAATTTTATTCCAGAGCATGTCTGGGGACTATGATCCTGAATTCTAGGAAATTTGTCCTTTAAGAGTATCGGTAAGTGCTACGATATCTTAATCGACTAGAATTTTAAAGGATCTCAATTTTAACAGATTTTGATTTATAGATTTTCTAGAGTTAACTTGTAAGTATTTACTCTATTGTATTTGTTTGACAGATTTTATAAATATTAATAGTTAATATTTAAGATGGGCACCGGTTTATTCCAGAAATCGTCTGGGGACGTTAACCACTGATTCTAGAATTTTGTCTTTCAAGTATATCGGTGGGTGCCGCGATATCTTAATCGACTAGAATTACAGATGGTCAAAGGGTTTAACAGATTTATTTTGCGTTTTACGCTACTGTTAAAGGGACATCACGCTACTATATGTATTATTTAATATACGGTATGAGAGCAATATCGTAAGAAGCAATGTCAGTGAGAAGAGGCAAGTCGTTTCCAAGGTCTACCCAGAGCTTGGTTTAGCTGAGACACGAGGATCTGAACTTTGCATTCCTAATACTCTACTTACCAATAATACTTGAATATAGTTGGAGCTTTATTGTACTTTAATAAGTACGGACATTTCATCTTACTGTAGTCACGTATTTATAATGTAATACGGACAGTAAGGAAAGAGAAAAAGAATTATTTCTCGCCGTCGCACTAAATATATAATATATAAGTAATTAAGTAATAAGACTAATATATATTGCACTAATCTACTAGATAATCGCTAGAATAACATTCTACTAAATAAAATTAAAGAAAACGATTATAATAAAATTAAATAATAATACATACATAAATATAAAATAATAAAAACAAATATAAATAATATAGTCATACACCCACTCCAGACGCTGCTACGTTGGGGAGTCCCTAGATGTTTGTTGGATTAGGGAGGTGGTCGTGGGAAGAGTATCTTGCCTTCCATAGTTTCCGGACAGTTCTCGGTCTCTTTCCAGTAAACATAAACGACCAACTGGGCGATTGAGTTGTTGTGTTTCGAATACAATTCCAGGTTTCCTCTTCGTCCTGGAATAGTGACGATAGAAACATCGCTTCAAATACACGACGGCCTTACAAAGCCGATTCCAGGAGCTATAGTGGTCCATCGCTCCCGGCAGGAGAGGTGAGAGTCCCTGCGAGACGTCTGGTGTTCCAGATCTCCAGTCTCTCTCTCTGATCTCCACAACAGATCTGTTCGCGGTGGGGGAGTTTAGATCCACAGCGTCGTCCCTGGCAATGTGTAGTACAGACAGATCTATCACGGGTTTAAATAACCTTGATTTACTCGTCCGGGTTTTAGGTTTGACTTTCTCCGCTCCCTTGGCTTGTCTAATCTCAGCCGTGGTAAGATGGGGAGACCATTCATCTTCTTTACTTAGGAAGTCGGGTCCACCTAACCAGTCTGGAGTATCTGTCAGTTCTTGAGGAGTTGCTCCTCTGGAAGCGATGTCGGCTAGATTAATTGTCTCGGGGCAATGTCTCCATTGATCTACATTGGAGTTAATATCGTCATTATCTGAGGAGTATGGTGTTCCCTCAGTTATGGTCGTCTCTCCCTCACTGATGTCTTCTTCCCATTCACTCTCCTGATGGACCCGATCTTTGGGTAGCCTTTCCATGAGTGTCCTACGGGAAGGTCCAGTGAGGTAACAACCTACTCTTGTTATTCCCGCATAGGTTTGCAGTGGTTGCGGTTGAGCAGGCCGTTTCTCCAATGTCTCAAGCGCCTCATGCGCATTTTGGCCGATGAGTATTTGCACTCCAGGGTAGTCTGTGTTGAATCTAGGTATCTTATGCTGCTGGGTGAAATAGTCCTCATCCCAGTTATAAGGTTCTACTTGGCTGGTAGCGAAGTTCTTTATCGCCACCATTTTTACTGACCTTATACTGTGTTCTCCTAGTTCATCCTGGGGGGTGGACAACGCGCCTACATAGTAGTCTGTAGCTACTGTAGATTTCCAAACCTGCATAATTCCTGACATGTTCAACTTAGTTCGGAACTTGGGTTGTCCAGCAAAGATGTCTTTGGCTAGTTCTTTATCGATTAATGTTCCTGTGCTGCCGGAGTCAAGGAGGGTGTTCACTATATAACTCTTTCGTGGGCCGTGGACTCTCAACTGCACTACGGGAAATTCTCGGATTCCCACGTTGGAAGTTGGTGCTTTCCAAGATGGTTGTCGGTCAGGAGTAGTTAGGGGGAGCTCAATATCGGTTTCTTTCTCATACGTAAGTGCTCGATACACTGCGGTATTTATTATGTAACAGGATTCGTTTTCGTCAGAGAATTCATCCGTATAGAATCCTTCCATCTCAGAACTTTGATCAGTGTCGTTCACATCACTGAATTGGACATGTAGTTCGGACTCACTTACCTGACTCGGGCTGTTTCTTTCGAATTCAGTGTGCAACAAGATATGATGTTTCGCGCCGCACTTAGCACACCTTGCGTCGGAGTAACAGGTCCGCCATTGGTGTCCTCGTCTGAGACAATTATAACACAATCGCTTATCCCATATGACTTCACGTCTATCCTTTAAGGATTTTTTTTAAGAATTCATCACACACACTTAAACGGTGTGGCCCGTCGCACAGCACACATTTTGGTTTGATGTTACTTACCTTACTTTGGGTAACGTTGTGCACACTCGTTCTTTCCTCGGGCTTTCTTCCATGAATTCTCTTAGGAGACGTAGGAGGAGTTTTTCTTACCTGTTCTCTCCTGTCATTGGTTCGAGACTTAAATTTACTTACGTCTTTAGGCGCTTTGTTGTTATAGTAAGATCGTTCAGTGTCTTTCCCGCTGTCCTCCTCTTGAGAAGCCTGGCTTTCACCGTCGCCTGTATAACACACTGGTGTTACCTTTCTCCTAGAAGCGGGTTTCTCACTTACCTTATTTTCCGGTGTCTTCTCTCTGGACTGCTTTAGGAGCTGTAATTTTACCTCTCCATCTAAGAATGACATGAGATCAGCCATGGTAGGGTCTCTTCGTTCTTGTTCCATCATATATAACACTTTCTTGTCCCAGCGTGTACCTACTCCACCCTTTGGCAAAGCAGATGCTACGGGTCCAATAACCATAGAATTCTGGTATTCATGAGACTAACCAATCTAGTTGTCTACAGATCTCCTGAATCTCGTCGGAAAACTCTATAATCCCGCTGCTAAGAAACTTTCGGGGCGCCATTAATTTCGCATACAAATACCTAGCTATGTTATTCCTATTACCATACCTGATGTTTAGTGTATCCCAAACTTGTCTTAATCCATCCGGATGTCCAATAAACTTTAACGCCATTAACTTGGGAGATCCTTCCAAGCACTCGATGAGGAATCTAAGTTTCTCTCCGTTAGATAGCACAGAATTCTGTATGTTATCTTTGTAATATTCATTAAAAGGTAACCATTTCATCTCATCTCCATTGAACTTGACAATCTCTCCCACCTTTACCGCTTGACGGGCTTCGGTTCTAGCCATTTGACGTGTAAAACTTTCTTGGGCCATCGTGTTATTTAATATCGAGCTATCGGTATATAAATTTCTCGGATTATGATCAGGTCTATATGGAATATCATTGTCAACAGGTTTATAATTACCCTTAATAGGGTTTACTATAGGAGTTTCTACTTCACTAGCAGTATAGATGCGTGTAGGCTCCACACCTTGCGCATGAAATACTTAAGACCTAACAGGTTGACACATTGTTACAGGGGGTGGTGGTATACCCTTTTGTGTATTTACTAATTTATCGCGTTCTAACGCGATACTCTGCTGCACTTCTTGCAACTCTAACCTACCCTCTCTGACTGTTCCCTTTAACTGCTGAACAGTCCCTTCCATCTCTCGGACCTGCTGAGAGGAGCACAAACGGTGTTCCCTCAGCTGCCCGAGCAGTAGACCCATCTCCCGTCGTCCCTCATCCACCCACTCTACCGCCGAAGCGGGAGCCGCCAACATAGTAGCGTGTGGACGAGGGACAATGGGCGACAAATCATTGATATTTCGCTCGGAGTCCAGGACAGGAACTGTCTCAGGGGTTGTTCTGCTGGGCACAGGTAGTTTAGTGCTGTGCAAAGGGAATTTAGAGGTAGGTTCTAGGAGTACAGGTGAGTAGTATAAGAAGCTAGCCACCTCGATCAAAGTCACCCGTAGCCCATCATTACCGTCCATTTTTAGTAATCCATCCAATCAGAAGCCACCATTTCAACCTTTAGCAGTGGTCGTTATTATTTCAACCAATCAGATGTCAGCATTTCATCCGTAACCATGGCAACTTCTCAAGTTCCCGCATCTTCCGCTAGAGGCGTTATTAGTCACCCAACGCTAGTACTCCGTCCAATAACCAACCTTTATTTTACAGGTGTTCGGGTGTCTACACTTAGCATCAGGTAACTTCTACTATTTTTCAAATCGCTATTTTTCACCAACCATTATTTTACAGACGCTAGAGGTGTCTACAGGTAACTTCTACTATTTTTCAAATCGCTATTTTTCACCAGTAACTAAATTTAATTTTGCAATTTTTCAGATAACAAAATATTCAACAGGGTTCGAACCCGGGACCGATATAACTCCTCACAACTCACCAATCACTCTTCCATCCAACCTCGAGAGAAAAAGGCGATAAATATCTGAGTTATACCATAGTCATTGAATTCTTCATCTTCATCACTGGTAGCAGATGTTTATAAATAGCTTCTAGTTCCTTAACATAATTACTATAGCATAGAATACATTAATTCGACTATTAATAATAATCGATTTCTTTTATCGATGTGACTGACCGGTCAACTAAGTTAAAATATAAGTTAGAATGACAGGGCTAGCATTGATCACGTTGCATCTGTTACATGTTACTGCTATTTCACTCTCTAACTCACGCTAATGTAATAAATTTAGCTGTACACGTTGCATCTGTTACACGAAGCTACTATATTCCTCACTGTAAGTCACTCTGTTGTAATAAAGCAACCATATAAACAGAAGTTTTACATTCTAATAATCATTTATTTGGTTTTTATTTTTCAAAATAGTTTTCATTCTAATTATGGATTTATTTAAAAAAACTTCAAACAATACTTGGAAATTTACATGTAATAAATATACCTGTAGTATTGTTTATGGCAAGTACTTTATATTACTCTCAAGCGATAGCAATGTAACAACATGCTTCTCTTACCAGGATACACTCTACCTTCTAGATGTCTTAGAAATATTAATCAACCGACAAAAGGAATCACCAGTTTCAAGAGGTAATATTTATCCTAATATAGAATTTACAAGAGGAAAGTTAAATATTTCCACCTGTGTTATTACTGAAAACGTATATATTCAGAAGCAAGGCAAATGTCAAATTCTAAACAAATCACTCATTAATTTATTGCTTCAGAGTAAGACAGAAATATTAGAATTGTTATCACCACCACTCGAAATAATAAATCAGTGCTCTGTTGTTAATTTAACCAACCCATCTTTTGTTGGTTTTGTAAGCAAATATAAAGGAACAACTTATATGGGACTATGGGAGATTTCAGCTAGATATTCTGATGCTATTGGTCTTAAGTATTATAATGGGTTTAACTTAACAGCGTCGGAAGTAAATTCATTGTGGTATGAATGGAATTATGAAATTAGAAACGAAGGTGTCTTTTCAGAGCTAGATACGGGCGATAAAGCTTTATCTGACCGACTTAAAGTAAAAATAAATGTACAAGAAAAAAAAGTAATTATTACAGACAAGGAAAGCAAATATTTACAGTTACATTACGATAAAGACATACCACATATAGAGTTTCTCTACGATATGATGTTAAAGGTTTCATCAACTGATATAGCAGACGGTTTCGCGATTCTATATCAACCAACTTGGAAGTTTAAGGTTAATAAGTCATTTCCAGAAGTAGTTTCATCCACATTTAATCCAAAGACATACATCGAAGAGACATCGAGTGATAGAAAGCGCAGATCTACATCTCAAACATCTTCCATTCCCAACAATGATTCTATACCTACAAAGAAAATAAAAGTTACAAAAGCAAGTGAAGAGGTAGCAGATTACAATAAGGAACATATAAAAACAGTATCAGATTGATTTATTATTAACTAGAGACTTTTTTTCAGTTTCACACTGACTTGTAAAGGTAACTTTTTATCACAAAGCGTGATTATTATAAAGTATTTGCATGTAAAGGTGACTTTATTGAGTAAATATTGGTGATAGTTTAATGTGAGCATGGGATTAGGTATAAAACATTCGCATGTAAATGCATGAGTTTACACCACCATAATAAAACATTAGCATGTAAAACCTACTTTATCAATGAAAATTAAAAACGCATTATGCACATCTTTGCTTAGACTTGATTTTATTATAAAGAATTCAGTTGTAAAAGCAACTTTATTTATGATATTAGTTTCCAATGTAACTGTTATTTATGATTGGTTGGTATAAGTAGAAACTTGAAATATATATATATATATAAAGAGCTCAACTGATTCAATCGAGCTCATTCTGAAAATATTAAATTAATTAAAGTTTAGATATTATATTTTATTTGTGTTGAGTAGCTTATGAATTTTTTTTGATTATATATATAACAATATTCATATTAATTTTAAATTGTTTTTAGGATAATAAAGAGATGGATAAACAATTGAAATGTCCATTTTGTCCTCTTCAAATTTCTAAACGAAATTATTTACGCCACCTAAGGTCACATTTTGAAGGTTATTCTTGTTTTAAGTGTCATGTTTTTACACCTACAGAAGAAATATGCAAACGACACGAAACACCTACGGGATGTAAAGAAATGAAGTTTTACGTGTATGAAAAAACTTGTCCTACTTGTAATAAAGAGTATTTATATGATAATTATTTACGTCACGACTGTCACCAACGTTATTATCATGTTAGACCACGAGCGAACCAAAACAATACTGTCGCATCTAGAAAAAGACTGAAATCTGGTCAAGGTCCATCAATTTTTAGCATCGAACGAGCTGCACACGATAACCGTTTAGAAATCTATGTTTACAATCTTCCGAATGATGAAGATTTTCCTGATATTCATTCATCGATACTAAAAATTCTGCCACACATCAAAACGTTATTATTAGGAAAACTTAGCGAAATGAATGTACTTAGACCCTGGCTAGGTGTGAATATACTCATGTATCGATCACATTTTTCAGAGGGAGATCAAGAAGAAGCTTTCTATTTTAGTTCTTCAGGTGGTGCAGTTAATACCATAGATTCACATGAAAGTTTTGACACATGGTTTGAGTATGTACTAGAAAAATTAATGCAAAAAATAGCCATATTTAACACTCGTGGCTCAGGGTGGCGCGTTAAATCTTTATTAAGAGTGGAAATTAAAGTAGCTGAATCCAAGTGTAGGTCACTGGAATATAAAGGTCACGGTTATATGGAGTTACCTAACACTCTATCAGTTAAAAAATGTGTTATAAATATACAAACGGCTGATAATGACTGTTTCAAATGGGCAATTATAGCCACAAAATTTAGTAGCAAAGTAAAAAACAACAAAAACCGTACTTCATCGTACAAAAATTATATGAGTCATTTTATTTTTGACAACGGGAACAAAGATTATCCAACAGAATGGCTGCTTGCAATTAAACTTTTTGAAAAACAGAATTCAGCATATATAATTAATTTATTACTCTACGATAACAATCGAGTATCTATATTAAGACAGGCTCCATTTAGTAAAATCACTCCAGATAAAGAGTTATTGAATATATTACTTGTAAAAAATAAGAATACGAGTAAACAATCACATTATGTTTGCATAACTAACTTGAATCGTTTGTTGAATACAACAGGTAAGCATATTAGATGTAGGAAATTTTGTGAACGGTGTTTGTCTCATTTCTACAGCAAGGATGTTCTAGAACGTCACCGTCTTGCTTGTTATCGAGGAAAAAGTCAAGTTGAGAAGCTATCGTCTGAAAAAAGAACTCACATTAGGTTAAGAAATTTAGATAGAACATTACCAGCATTGTTTGTAATATATTTTGACATAGAATCTATTTTGGAGCCAGCCACCAACAGTAAATTTATTCAGAATCATATTCCATGCGCTGTAAGTTATTTAATTGTTCCTAGTAGTGAATTAATCAATCCACCAAAATTTTATTTGAAGACCTTTACAAAAACAATCGACAACAACTGTATTCAAGACTTTTTAGACTCTGTATATAATGACATCACCCAATTATATAAGTGGGCAGAAACCCATACGCGAGAGAAGATTATACTTAACGAAGTAGATAAGTTAAGTTTTTGGAAAGCTAAAACTTGCTTTTATTGCAATGTTTTATTTAAGGATAAGTCTGAGAAAAATAAACATCACTCACATATTACTGGTAACTATATAGCAGCCGCTTGTAACGCGTGTAACCGCTCTTTATCATTGAAACGACACATGTATATACTCGCTGCACACAACTGCAATCTCTACGATTTGCATTTTCTTTTACAAGTTGGTTTTACCAACAATAAATATTCCGATTGGGATATAAAGGTGATCCCTAAAAATTCTGAAAGGTATATTTCACTAAGCATGCATATACCGGTGAAAGATGAAAAAACTAAGATCGAGCTACGTGTCTTAGACACATATCAATTTTTATCCTTTTCCCTAAGTACTTTAGTTGATTGTTCAACAAAGGATATAGACAGCGAGGATATAACATCAGTTCTACCAATTACTGAACAGCAAATGAAATATTTTTATCCAAATTTAAATAATGCAACAATTAAACGAAAAGGTATATTTCCCTACGAGTATCTGACAGATTTAAATAAATTCAATGATTCGAAATTACCATCAATAGACAAATTTTATAGTAAATTAACACAAAATACCTGTACACCCGAGGAATATAGTTTTGCCAACGCATCATGGAGTCAGTTTGACTGTGTGAATCTCAAGGATTATCTTTTAGCATACTTAAAACTCAATGTTTGTCTCCTCGCTGATATATTTGAGAACTTTAGGAGAGTGTGTAGACAAAACTACGAATTAGAAGTAGTTTATTATTGCAGTATCGCAGCTTTCACTTATGATTGCGCCCTGAAATACAATAAATGTAAGTTAGCATTAATAAAAGATTACCAAACATATAGAGATTTTGAAGCATCTATTAGAGGAGGGGTATCATTCTGTCGAAAGCATTACATAGAATCAAATATACCAGATACTGATAATTATGATCCAAGCAAGGAAGAGTGTCATATTTTCAATATAGATTTTAATTCCTTGTATTCTGGTAATTTAAGTAAAAAGCTACCTGTTTCAGGGTTTGAACAAGTCAACGTTACATATTTAGAGAATGCTGCTCCAGAAGAACTAATAAACTATTTGACAAATCTTGATACTGAAGGTGATATTGGGTTTTTCTTAATTTGCGATTTGAAATATCCCAAAGATATTCATGATCGTACATTAGAACTACCCTTAGCTCCAGAACATTTAAGTATAAATGAGATAATGCTTTCACCATATATGAGGGAACAATATAATCATGTTTGTAAACAAAGAGGTACTAATAGCAATTATAAGATGTGTGCACCAAAACTTATGTTGACACAATTCGATAAGGAATTCTATCATGTAAATTTAAAACTGTTAAAATTTTATATAAAACAAGGTTTAATTGTTACTAAGCTCCATAAATTGTATTCTTTCCATCAAGACTTTGTATTTAAACCCTATATAGATTTTAATATTAATCAAAGGCGCGTAGCAAAAAGTTACATTGAAACAGCTGTTGCGAAGCTTCTAAATAATTCGTTATTTGGAAAAACGATAGAGAAGATAAGGGACCGTTGCAACTTTCGTATCGCTAATAGTAAAGAGAAATGCGACCTATTGGTCAAACGTATAAATCACGAAAATTTCATGATTTATAACGATTCCTTATCGGGACATTTATTAGTGAAAGACTCTGTAACTCTCGATAAGCCGGTCTATGTAGGTAGTACTGTCTTGGACTTAGCTAAATTGGATATGTATCAGCTGTATTACGATAAATTGCTACCTATTGAGAAAGAATTAAACTGCCGAATTGAAATTGTAGCATCAGATACGGACTCTTTAATAGGGTGTTACTATAATACATCGCAGAGTAATTTCTTAAAAGCCTTAATTAAAAATAATATTTTAGATACATCCAATTACCCCAAGGATCACCCTCTCTACAGCGATAAAAATAAATCCAGGCTCTATTACTGTAAAGATGAACTAGCCTCACGTAAAATTAAACAAGCAGTATTTTTAAGACCAAAGTTATATTCAATTTTAGAATTCAATGAAACAAATATACGACGGGCGAAAGGAATAACAAGAGCTGTCGTGGATAAAAATATTTGCCACGAGGATTATTTAAGTGCATATAAGGATAACTTAGAAATTTCCAAGGAAACGCACCAATTTCAGAGTCAATTACACAAAGTGTATACTGTAGCACGAGATAAGTTTGCTCTCAGCGCATTTGACGATAAACTTTATTGGGTTAATAAAAATCATTCGCTTCCCTGGGGTCACTATCAAACAAAGGTTGAAAAACCCGTAAAAAAAAACAATATACCTATTTATCGGGAACCAAACAATGAACTATCAGATAGTTAATAAGAATGTAAGTTGCCAGCAAGTGTCAGCGATTAATTTTAAAGAATTAAAAAATCAATTATCTGGTAAACACATACTCAAACCAAGTCAGTTTATATATCTAAGATATTTGGTGCCACATTATTAATATTTAAAAATGGTCGTATTACATTATTAGGCAGTAAGTATAATTTCCAAAAAGTAAAAAAGCATATATTTGATAAAACTAGTATTAATTTGATTTTAAAATCTGTTAATTTATGTACTTATATTTTTAGTATTAAGTCTGTAGTCTATAGGTTATTGATAAACAATACCGGTGTCACAAGGAAATCAGCCCCCCCTAGAATATGCCCCCCGGGGCATTATTTCCTAGGATATTATGTCCCCCCGGGCAATTTTTCCTAGGAAATTTAGCCCGGGGGGGCATTTTCTCCTTAGGAAATAATGCCTCCCCTCAGGAAAATTAGCCCCCCCTCAAACTGTCAAAAGTCTGAAAACTGGTACGATACCGGTCTGCTGGTAGCCACTTTTAATCTACCAACTGCAGAACTTGTAATAGTTGGAAGAATAGTACGGTACTGGTCTGCCAGTAGGTAAGCAGGTAAGGCAGTAAGGGATGTAGAACAGCATACTGAAGTATCTAAGTCAGTAGGCTACTGTAGTAAGTACGGTACTGGTATAACAGCAGTGCGGGTGTGAGTTATAGTTCATATCCGTACCGTTGGTATTTTCGTATTGCAAAAATAAGACTATAAGTATGAAATACGCTATGTTATTGAGATATTGTTTATTGTTTTGGTTAGAAAAGCCCACCACTGTAACCTGATCCTTTCCGTTAATTAAGTAATGGAGATTAGTTTATTGTTTTGGTTAGAAAACACCACCACTGTAACACCACCGGTACTAACTGCAGAACTGTAACTGTACTATATGAAGTTTCATAGTTGGAGTTTATAGTTCAGACCATATCACCATATCGAGTTATAGGCCTACTGGTACAGTCTCACAGTGTTAGGACTACCCAGCTACCTACTCAAACTAGACATGGGTGAGTCTGAATGCGCCGATTACAATGCTATATTCCGTTACTTATCGAACGGTACTTATAACGACGGAACTTCAAAGGAAAATAAACGGGAGATTCGTCGGAAAGCCACAAGGTTTTATCTGAAAGATTCTCAACTGTTCTACAACCTCAGTAAAAAGTCAAAGGAAGGAAAGGAAAACGACGGTGTTGAAGCCAGAAAGCCCAGACGTTGGGTTGCCTCTTCTTCCGATCAACTGAAGATAATCGGAGCCTGCCATTCAGATGCTATCGCTGCCCATCTCGGGCGGGACAAGACCCTGGAAAAAATCTGTACGAGATATTTCTGGTATTCATTGTCTCGGGACGTAGGAGAATTTGTGAAGCACTGCGAAATATGCCAACGTTCATCAAAGTTGATTTCTAAAACCGGATTAGAGCTCCAGTCCATTGAAATCCACGGTACAGTTTGGAGTCGCATCGGTATCGATTTAGTCGGCCCACTTACGGTTACTTCAAAGGGGAACAAGTATATTATTACATGTACCGACTATTTTTCGAAGTGGCCTGAAGCTAAAGCTATACCCAGCAAAGATGCTTACCTTGTTGCCGAGTTTCTATATGAGCTGTTAACCCGATACGGAGTTGCTGAGATAGTTATGTCGGACCAAGGTCGTGAATTTGTCGCAAACGTCAACGATGCGTTGTTTTCATTTACAGGGACAGACCATCGTGTTTCCTCCGCCTACCATCCTCAAACGAACGGCCTCGATGAGCGTTTTAATAAAACGCTCAAGACAGCTCTGGTTAAGTTTGTCAACGATAACCAGAACGACTGGGACATCTACATCAATGCTGTCCTTTTTGGATATCGGACAAGTGTTAACGCATCCACACGTTTTAGTCCTTTTGAGTTGATGTTTGGGCGCAAACCGATACTACCTATTGAATTGACTTTTAATCCCAGACCCAATTCCACTGGTCACGTTGACCATGCTGATCATGATTACGTAATGTCAGAGAAAGGTACTAATCTCGAAGAGGCGGAAGTAGAGGAGGCTGTTCAAAGGATGAAATCTACTCGCGCTGCAATCACTTCTGCAGCGCTATCGAATATTGGCAAAGCGCAGGAACGACAACAGAAGGCGTATAATAGTCGACGGAATGCCACAAGTTATAAAATTGATGACAACGTTTTGTTGCGAAATTCCCGTAATGATCAGCGCAAGGGTGGTAAGTTGCAACCTTCTTGGTTGGGTCCATATTCAATTTCAGCTATACTGTCAAAGGGTGTCTATAAGCTGAAGAACAGCCTTGGAATAGAATTAAAAAGTACAGCTAATGGTAGTAAACTGAAAAAATTCCATTCATTGGAAGATTTTCAAGTGAACCTAACCAAGAAGGGTAAGAAAACCCGAAAGATAAATCACCAGTCTCCCTCCGACGACGTGGACACATTGTCTATATTACAAAACTTGATTTGCTAATTCAATTATTAAAGATTTAATTTGGTTGGCCATTCAGCCATTTACTATCATTAATATATGATGTTGATAATAAAGAGTCAGACAGTCTTCAGTAAAATACAAAATATTACAAAACTTGATTTGCTAATTCAATTATTAAAGATTTAATTTGGTTGGCCATTCAGCCATTTACTATCATTAATATATGATGTTGATAAAGAGTCAGACAGTCTTCAGTTAAATAGTATAATTCAGGGGGGGCATAATTTCCTAAGGGGGGGCATTTTTTCCTAGGGAAATTTGCCCGGGGGGGCATTTTTTCCTAGGAAAATATGCCCCCCCGGGCACATTTCCCGGGGGGGCATATTTTTCTGTTACACCGGGTTTTATGTTGTCTTTGATAATGTGCAACTTCAAGTTATATATGAACCTGAAATTTTTAATAATTGCAAAATAAGAATAAATAATACCGTAGTCATTTGCTGCTTTCATACTGGTAAATGTACTTTAATGTGTTCACCTAGCAAATTTCACATTTATTACCCTATATTTAGTAAACTTGTTAATTATTTATTAATGTTTGGTGTTGTGACTTTAGGTGTTGGTGATTAGAAGGTGAAAATTAAACATTATTATTTTTTTAATCAATCTATCGGTAGTTAGGGAAAACTAACCTCGTTTGAATAAGTATGACTCTCACGGGCTGACTGCGTGCCAAGCCGCGTGGCTGGCTGGCTGACTGCATGACCGACCACGAGGCTGACTGCGTGCCGCGAGGCTGACTGCGTGCCGCGATGCTGACTGCGTGCCGCGAGGCTGACTGCATGCCGCGAGGCTGACTGCGTGCCGCGAGGCTGACTGCGTGACTAGCTGCGAGGGTGGCTGGGCGGCTGCGAGGTGGACCGCTTCCCAGCAGCGTGGCTGACTGTGCGCACATCCGATTGTAACTGGCTCACGATATTGTATACAATGGTTTAGTTTGTTACTGCGGGTACTGTTACATTAATACTGTAGTAGCGGTACTGCGGTACAATGCTAATTAAAGGAAATCAACATGCTGTATCTGACTATACTGTTACAACAACAACAACGACAGTACTGCAGTACTGTATTGTTTGGGTAGGTGATCTAATCCCTATATGTGAGAGCCACGCGTGCCTTCTAGGTTATGACAGCAGTATGCTAATCAAGGTTCGGGTAGACAGCAGTATCCTTATAGGTGAAAAAAAACAAATGCTATTGCATCAGATTACTGCTGTACTGATAAAGTGGATGACAGTTGTGGATAGGAGCTGCGAGGTTGACCGCATCCCCCGCAGTGTGGCTGACAGCGTACACATCTGATGTAACTGGCTCACGATATTGTATACATTAGCCTAGTTTGTTACTGCGGGTACTGTTACATTAATACTGCGGTACCGGTACTGCGGTACAATGCTAATCAAAGGAAATCAGTATGCTGTATCTAACTATGCTGTTACAACAACAACGACTGTACTGCAGTACTGTATTGTTTGGGTAGGTGATCTAATCCCTATATGTGAGACCCCTGCGTGTAATCCGGATCATGACAGCAGTATGCTATTGCTTCAGATTACTGCTGTACTGATACCAGTAGACTGTGACTACAGTGTTGGAAGAGTAAAACACTACCGGTACTGATAAAGCGGATGACAGTTGTGGTTAGGCCTATAATAAATTATTGAATTTATCAGTACCGGTACCAACAGGTTAACACTACATCCTATACAGTTTATGTTGCATTTCTGACTAATATTACTAGTCAACTACTGTATGTGTTATTAGTTTGCGATGTATAGGATGTTTCGCAATACCAGTACATCTATATTAGAATGATATCGAGAATACTTACTGTACATGTTACGTCTACATCATATTGTTAAATGTGTATGGTTAACCTAGCGCAATTGACTCTTTTTAGAGAACTTGTTGTAAAAAAATTATATTTTATTATATTTTTATATTAACATCAAGATCATCACCAAAATAAAATTATATTATATCCCATCACATTACATGCTTAGAGTAAACCTACAGTACATCTTCCACCGCAGTTATTTCTTTCTGTTTATCATCATCATCAGTCGCAGTTAAACGCTTTCTCATGAAAAAGTGTAGCATCTCATACCCCCCAACGCGTTTTGCTGAGCAGTATCGCAGACAGTTATCCCTTATGTTTAAGTGGAACGCACATTTATTTTCTACTGTAGTGAATCGGTCGTGAAACCGACAAGGGGTTAAATAATCGTGATATTGCTTATATATTCCCAATCTCTCCACCGAATTTGGCTCGAGAACATCGAGTTGGGAAACTAATATTGCCTGCTTCAGCAACCCAAATACATGAATATTTTTTTTATATTTTAAATGTCTCTTCATATATTTTTTAAAGTCATCTTGAGAAATGTCCCCATAGTCCCAGGGCAAGTGAGAAGTCATATCCCGTAAATTGTTTACGTGGGCTGCATCTAAAGCTGATAACTTAATATTAGACGGGCCTTTAATTAAAAACGTCTTTACATTAGTTTTGGTGTAATTAGAATCGAATATTGCAAATTCTTTAAATACTACCAGATACACTTTATTGTCTATCTTATAATATTGAAAATCAACAAAAATAATATTATCCATTTTATCTGATAAACAAAAGCAAGTTAAATGATTAATTACAACGCATGTTGGTTTATTTTATAATAATTAACAAGCCATTTATATAATATTATTTATTTATTTCCACATTATATGTAAACGCTCTCATTGGATAGATTGTGTGAATACGATTTACCAAATAATAAAGACAGTACAGACCGCATGTGGTCCTCCTTGGGTCTTGAAATTGTTTGCGAGTAGTACGCCACCTTGCGGAATTTTTCTCAAGCCATTTTTTGATGCATCTGTTTGGATATTTTGGTCCAAACGAGTCAAATACTTCGGCCTCATTATCTCGTATATATATTGCGATCCAATGAATACCAGGCAGATGCTCTTTATCGGTATTTACTATTAGCCCATAATCCTGCCGCTTATTATTATCTAATTTAGGTAATTTATTAGCTGGAAACGCACCCAAATAGTGACCACCCACTGGAAACATATCAAGGTCCTCTGTAGATAACATACTTAATCGATATGTATTTCTTTCCTGCTATTTAAACTTAATGATTGATCATAAATATTAAAAACGATTACATTTATGGTTTCAACCAACGGTTCGGCAAATCTTAATTTTAATTGACCGTTAGTATATATCGACGGTTGCGGATCTCTAACATAGCCGTTGGCGGTTAGGTCCCAGGATAGGATGGGGCAATTACCTAAGTAGGTTTCATGGTCTATATTATTACCTCCATAACCGTTAATATATGTATTAATGTTCTTCATTAATTGAGTATACTCAAAAATATATGTTCCATCTGTAAAATTAGGCTCGTATATTACACCACCTACTGGAAGACCGTCTACAATCAGTTCTGCGCGTCTATGGTTAAAATGTTCAAATTTCAAGGGATTGCTAATTAATTCTCCCGAATAAGCGTTATTTGTTATGAAGCCGATAATAACTAATTTGGGTTTTTTACCATCAAATATGTTTGTTTGGGTGTAATTTGTGGTTTGTGCGGGAATAGTAAATGTTGTCACCTCCTTTTTTTGGAATTGATATTCAATATCGTAACTCTCTAAACCTTTTAGGTGACTGCTTTCTATTACCGGATTAACCTCCATTCTAGGGATTAGGATCTTTATTTCATCTAATTCTAACCGAAGATTTGTCACAGCGTTTGCGTTTGGAGTGATTTTAAAAATAAACGAATTTGATACTTTTCTAAAATGCATTCTTAAATCATACCCGGGTTGTATTATTTTAGTTTCAGTATCAAAATCAATTGTCAATCCACTTACAAATTGCATTTATTTACTAAAGGCATCACCAATAGGATGCGCGCCTGGGTCAATTTCATTTCCATGTTCAGATAAAGGTTGATGAAAGCCACCCGCACCCAGTAGCCCATTTTTATCCTTGTAAGTTGTAAATAATAAATTGGATAAGTACGACTTGTAGAAATAATGGTTATTGCTATTTTCAACCTGCTTCTCATTAAGGTCTATTTTAATATCACTCCACATAGTTTCAGCGGGGTAATTCAACATATATATATGGGAGTTTTCAAGTCGTCTATCCCATCGTACAGTACATTTTGTAATTAATAACGCGTCTTGTCGTTTCGTATAGAATTCATTGGATCTCGGTACAAGGAACGTGACCTCCCTAGATTCACTTCTGAGATTAGATACGGGGTAAATTGTTTCATAATGCTTTGCTTTAAATTCAGTCTGTATTGGCTGTGTAGAAAATAAATCTAATTCCTTAATAATTGACATTATTAAAAAATACTTTTTTCGCAGTGTTTCAGTTTGCCCTTTATTTTTTTATTTTTATTACTACGTCGATGATGTATGTTCATAGACATTGGTCTAGCGGGTCGCTTTAAATCTCTATAAACTTTTTCTACAACTGACCTTGTTGACGGTTTCATTTTATTTAATGCTTTATTAATAACCGTATTAGCCTGCTGATGTAAGACCCGCTTACCTTTTGGTATTACGTGTTGTCTCATAAATTTTGTGGTAAATGGTAAAGCTTTCTGTAAAACTTTTTTAGCTAATGGCTTACCAAATTTTTTCAATGTCGATAAAGCGTCTGTAAATATACCTTCTCCGTGTTGATTTGCCCGCATACCTCTACGATAACGCTGAAAACGACGTTGTTTTAAGTTTGTACCAAATGTGCCAATTTGTTGACCGTAAGGGTCAATATATGAACCACCTCGAAAAACAGGAACTTGCATCGACCCTCTGGTACTTCTTCCACCTTTAAAAACAGCAAGATTCGAGTCTGCACCACCATATTGAGGTTTACTGTATCTTTGAAATAAATCAGAATCCATTTTAATTTATTCGTTTAAAGCGTTTAAAGTGTAATGTAATAGATGTTGTCCCATATTCAAAATTCAAATCTTTTCCTTCTTTGTCTGTTATTTCAATATGAATGTATGTTATCTTATATGATTTTTTTACAGGGATATAATGAATTGTATCCTTGACAAATTCTTTATTTATTACGCTACCATATTTCACGTCATCAGGTATCGCAACACGACGAAGTAAAGCTAAACCAAAGTCATTAATATATTGATTTTCAATTATATTAGTAGTCACGTACATGTTCGACTTAGGTTCTGGAATAGAATTGGGTGGTTGAGGGCATAAAAATACCATCTGGTAAGCTTTTTCTCCATTTCCGATAACCTTTATTAAATAACCCTTTATATTATTTTTCGTCTTCAAAATAATTTTAAAATTTGGATTTAAATTCACGCCGAGATTATTTTCAGTAATTCCAAAATAATAGGCTAATTGTTGACCTATAAATAACTCTCGCACAGTTTTCCCTAAAATAAATTGCAACCTATTTTGCTGAGTATTTTCAACTATTTGTAATTTATCTTTCAACGCCCCCGTGTTAAAATAATCTATAATGTCATTGATACTGTAGAACAAACCGGATGGAAGTGTATCCTCAAAATTTTTTTTTCCTTTTTTTAATAAAATAACATTCTCTACATTGTTATACATGGACGGCAACATAGCTAAGTAAAATATACTTTTTATACCTACCACCCAGTTTTCGTTTGGGTTTATAGGTAAGGCGCCATGGAAATTAATCTGATAATTACTAGCGCTATTGCGGGGAAAATCAATTGGACAGGAGTTACTTGGTAGTCTTACGTAGAATTCATCCATCACTGCCACCCCGTATTAACTTAAGTGTTATAACAGTGCGACCTCCGCTGAAGTTAATTAATTCGCCTTGTCCGTCACGTAAAGTAATTAAGATTGATTAAAGTAATTAGTTTTTTATTCAACAACGGGTAATAGCAAATGCTCTCGTATTCGTGATTAATATATTTTCGATTTAATTGCGTTAAAGGGCAGGTTCTTAAGAGCGGAGCTAAAGCGTCACCAACAAATGAGCTCTTAATAATATCTGTGTATATAAAGATAGTGTCTTTATTACGTGTTATATTCGTGGGAGCTGGAAAATCTAAAATGCCAATTTCCGAAATTTTTGGTCCGCTATAATTTAAAATTAATATCGGCTGTTCTATATTGCTTAATTCATCTACTGTAGTGGTACTGTATATATCCCAATTCGGAATATCCGGATGATTCCGATCCAATAACGGTTTTAAGCCTAGAATTTGTATTAAATCACCACGTAGACTTAATTGTATTTTTTTCAACTTTTTAGGAAATTTAAATTTAATTCTATAATTATTTGTATTAAAAATGAATTCGAAATCTCTATATTTCGCTTCAGAATTAAACAGTTTATTTATATCATCAATAATGACTTGAATAGAGTTATGCATACCAGGAAATAAACTATATAATTTGGCATCTTTTGCATCTACCCCGATTGACAGCGAGATTTGAGTTTGCAGCGTAATATTACTGTATGTTGCTTGGTATTGAAGCTCGGCAAGCCCAATTTTAGCGTTTGGACCAATATATAATTCTTCGGCTAAATCAACAGTAAACTCGCTAGGATTATTATTGGGGTAAGTGTTTTATGAGCTATCTGAAAGTAGAGTGATATATGTGTCTGTGGCCATTATTATTATTATTATTTAAGCTCTCTCTCTCTCTCTACTTGACTCCATTGTACATACAGTACAGTATAATGTTAAATTATAGACATCTGTGACCACGTTCATTGTCGCGCATCTTCTACAGTATATGCGCGGGATCAATATTTTATTGGCTTTATTTAAAACGGATGAACTATAGATATAGTAATATCATTCGAGTTAATGTTGATTGATTAATTACGGTCATATGCGACCAAAATTCAAAAGACCAAAATATGCTACTGCTTTTCTTTCCACTTCGGCCGCTTTTCTTTCCGCTTCTGCCGCTGCCATTGCCGCTTTCCTTTCCACTTCTGCTGCCTTTCTTTCCGCTTCTGCTTCTGCCGCTGCCGCTTTCCTTTCCACTTCTGCTGCCTTTCTTTCCGCTTCTGCTTCTGCCGCTTTTCTTTCAACTTCTGCAGCTGCCGCTGCTGCCGCCTTTCGATCTTCTATACGTTTTTTCTTTACTTGTTCTTCTTGAACCTTAGCGATGCGGATGCTTTCATCAAATTTAGCTTGGTTCGCAGCTAGCATTTCCGCATCTATTGCGTCCAGCACAAACTTGGCTCCTTCACTATTAGGGTGAAGTCCAGCCAGCCGTCTCCTCAACTCTTCATCACCTAGAAATCGTTGATAGTCTGACAGATAGATGTCAATAGCGTCCCTCTTCTGCGGTTTCTCTGCTGTCGCTTCGCTTTCCACTTGAGAAAAGGTAGCGTCTGTTGATTCTCCATGGGTGGAGCGCTCAGCCAGCTGAAATTTCCACTGGGCCGTTCCTTGAACCTTGAGACTCACCCGCTGGAACCAAGTCTTTACGGCAACTTGCAACGACGTGTCTTGTCTTCTTTTCGAAGCTTCCTCAAAGGCCGATAGGATTAGTCTGATTCTTAGAATTATTTCGCGAACTTGATAAAGCAGCTCTCCCTGCTATTGAGGTCCTTGGGTTTGTTGAAACAGTTGTTCCTTTAATCGCTCCAAAGAGCTGAAGAATCCCTGTACATATCCTGCTGCCGACCTCTTCCACACAGCTGGATCACTAGTGTCTTCTGTCACTCCCATCCTGTGTATGTCTTCCCAGGCAGCTTTCGATAAGTCAAACGGGAGTCCAGGTCCGGGGAAGTTCCATTGCGACTCGACAATAGACTTCAGTTCCTCTCTTGTGTATCCCGCATAACTGTCCTTGGTCGATCGCTTACTTCTCGCCCAATCAATTTGTTGTTCCTCCACCGCAATCAATACCCTAGTGAGTATGGCTGCAGGAAGAATGAGAAGGGGATCCGAATAAACCGCATCTGCCATCTTTGGTCCGCGCTCGGGTGTCAGCTCTACAGTATCCGAACTACTGGAGCTATCGGGCCGCTGAAAAATAAGTTCTCGGCTAGGGTGTTGCTGCTGTTTGACAGCTGCTTCTTGATCCCGCTTGACTTGAGCCCGAGTGCCTATGATAGACCTACGGTGTTGGACTAGCCTAGGGTCTGATACTACTACTGGAGGGATGACCTTTCTTACAGTAGGAGGTGAGTTGAACTTCGGTCTCAAACGTTCAGCACTCCTATCTGGGTCACAGATGGTTGTATCTAGGAGACTGTCTGACAGGTTTTGCTTTGTGTCAGACATGTTTGTTTGTACAGTTGAATGCCTACTGCTATATTACAGTTAAAGCAAGTCTAGTAATTCGGTATCAACTGTTAGCCTAGTAATTAATTACCGATATCGTTACTCTATGTAACGTGATGTATATACAATATATTAGAGTACCGGTATACACTTATAGTATTATATATATTATATTATATTATATTATATTATATTATATTATAGTATTATTATATTATATTAGTATTATAATATATAAGTATTATTACAGACTAGGTTTGTCACAGAATACCGGTATATAATTTCAGCACAAATATATATAAATATATAATAAGCCTATCGTGGATACCGGTATACAACTTACACTTATAATATAAAAGTATAACTATAGACTAGAATTAATTACAGAATACCGGTATATAATTTCAGCTTAAATTTATAGAAATAAATGTAATAAGCCTATCGTGAATACCGGTATATCAATTATTTTAGAATAATTGAATTTCTGAATTTTTAGAGTTACTTAGTTACTTTACTTCACTTTATTACCGTTATTTTAAGCAGTAGTCCAACTGATATTAAGACCTAATTGTTGTATGACAGGCCTACTATTTTATAAATCGTTTGAGTTGATTTATAATATATATATACCCGTTTAATGGGTTTTGTCAATGTTTGAAATAAATGTTATTATTTCTGGGAAGGAGTCACTACACAGAAGCTGTATGCTCTCAGTGAAGTGCTACTTGTTGGATTGGACACTAAAACAAATAATTATACTTGCCTAAGTTTCTTATTACTACGAATTATGTACAATTACGGGGTGAGATTACAATCTCTAAATAAACACAAAAATTACACGTACGAATTTTTAGGGTTAATTTTACAAGAAATCTAAAAACTAGCCTAACAAGGTGTTAGAATTTCTGGTTATTACAAACGGACAGGATACTACGGTATTTGAAAATAATAAAGCAGTAGTAAATATATTGTGTTGTCCAGATAGGAAAAATACCACCGTCTGACGACTTATAGCCGTAGCGCTATAAGTACTACGCTATGTACACGGAGTGTTCCTACCTAGAAGTTAATTACCGCGGCCTACCAGAGCCAACGTGCCTATTAACCACTTTACAACACAAATATACTGCCTACACACTAATTACCTTCGGAAAGCACTGTACACTAAACCCTAAATTAGGTACAAGTACTTATACAACAAATAACCAGCAGTTAAAAATACTTGTACAGCTAAAAGAACCACGGTATCTGCCGGAGTGACTAGAGCATAAAATCACCAGTCTTTACCTACGCCAAACAGCCCTGATGTAGTACCGGGGTTAATTTAACTATAACGGTATGTATAACAAGCACAATTACTATAGGAATAAACTTGGGGTTATGTATGTTGCGAATAATCGCATAAACTCTGAATAATAAATATTACGCTACCCGTACAGACTACACAAACAAAATACAGACCAAACGCTGGCAGACTACTATCAAGCCTAAATAAACTACAGTATATGCAGACTCCGAAATGGTTAGTTAGTATGCGTTCTAACCGAGTAGTACGACTTATTCTTTCAGGGGGGATTTACCTTACAGCACTGGATGCCACCCACGTTCCTAACTAGTACTTTATCGGACATACACTCTACACACACTGCAATCTCTTCAGACTTAACAACAGTCAGACAACAGTCCAGCCTACAAATTATCTGTACAATCTGAGCAGGCTTACACGCCTTCTGCTCAATATTAACTTACAAATAAATAAAACTGACAGAAATAAGTAAAATCCCAATAAAAAACTAGGGCGGCCGTCCCTGATTAAATATCAAGACCTACCGGTATATAATTATCAAAATCGAATAATACTGATGTACCTGTACTGCTGTAAGTACCGGTTCGGGTGGTTAGGTAGTTAGGCCTACTGGTTACCAGTCGACCGGTACTTTTCCTTTATTGCCTACGTTGCAATAAAGAAGCAATAACTGTTATTGTTCTTACCAGAACAATAGACAACTATATTTATTGCCTACACTGCAATCAGAAGATAAAACTGTTATTGTTCGCGCTTTTAGACCTTTAGCAGTTTAACCTGCCAAATATAGGTGTATTCTAGTTTATAAATCAACTTTAGCCTATGACAAGTATTTGATACACATAAAACTACATTAGCCGAAGCCAGCCTATGCGCGACCATTCACCCGCTGGATTTACCCGGGAGACTGGATTCGGAAGCTCTGACCTTATTGCGGTGTAGGCCTACTGTATTATTCGATTGATCATTAATATAATCTCTGACAAATATTATTCACTTTCGGGAAATATTAACAGTTCCTTTAGGACGTGGCGCTCTAAGTATGTAAACAGAGTTATGACTTACACTAAACTCAACGGGATGGCTATTGATTCACGTATAAAGCGCATTCTTTAGGAGATGCTTTGTTATCTATCACACTCATGCACACTACCGCACAATGCTGCACACCGATCTGCCGACCTTCACTAATTTTAGTCACATATAAAGAGAACAGCGACTGACACCTGTAGGGCCTATGAAATAGCATTAAATTCACTCCAAAACCACTATAATGTAAGTCGCAATTGCTATATGTAACCGGTCTCTCACCTTCAGTATATCAAGAAGATTGGGGTTTTATGATTATTTATCGATATTCTCCAAATATAACAATATTCCATAAACTGATACAATTAATAACCGACAGTAAATAGCAGTAAAATAATGCGGTGAAAGGTACGTATAATATAATATGATAAGTGGTAGATAGAATAACAGTTATACGTTTCTATGATCAAAGCCGTTCTAATGTTTGGCTAAAGTCTGAAACACAGAATAATTCCACAGCCGGTGTTCTAGGCTTAGGAAAAATACACACTGACTGAATTGCGTGAGTTTCTGTATGCACTGTCCAACACAGAGAGAAAACCGCTCTGATTGGTCGAGCCAAACAAAGAAAGCCAAAAGCTACACGTCGACATCTCAGCTGATAGATGTCGTCATCTGAACTACACTGTATCAAGAGTATTTTGGCGTATTGCGGCATAAAATCGCTAGTTATGTCCGCTAAAGTACACATACAGAAAAATGGCTTTTTATGTCCACTAAAACACCTACACAGTAAGAAAACGGCTTTTTATGTCCGCTAAAACACCTACAGAGTACTTTGTGGGAAAAATGACTAGCTAGATCCGCAAAAGCCTTTACAATAATATTTTGTTAGCCTGTCAAGCTGAGTATATGGCATATTTTGAAAAAATGGGTCAGCGATGGAGTCGGTGGTTAACTTCACCTAACCCGTTCCCACGCTCGAGAGTGATATGCGGCGCACTCAAGCATTACCTAGGAGTTTACCATATATAGCAGGAAGTAAGTTAAGTTCGTTGGCTTAACTTCCCGCTTTCCATAATTGCCAGATTCTTCCCGTGCCATTTCTAGTAGGCAGAGGCGTCCTATGGGACGGTTGAGCCTCTGTGGAACGAAATTTAGCTTGCCTTTTTCCCTGAGCACTACTAAATCCACTGATCTTACTAGGCCGTCCACGCTAACATGTGTCTCTACGATGCGCGCTGTCTGCCAACATTTGCGGGGAAGATCGGGGTCTACAACTAAGACCATGTCGCCCACTCTGGCATTGTCTTTTACCGAAAACCACTTGTTTCTAAGTTGTATACTGGGGAGGTAAAAGTGCTCAAAGTGGTTTGCAAATCGGGATGACAGTAATTGTGTCATCTTCCAGGTCTGTCGCAATAGCTCATCACCGTCTTCTGGTGTTGAGACCGGCAACATTACTACTTTCTTTTTCATTAGAAAGTGGGCTGGTGTGAGGGCCTCTAGTGCTTTGGGGTTGGTCGAAACGGGCATTAGGGGCCGACTGTTTAGATAGGCGGTCACTTCCTCTAAGATGATTCGGAGAATTTCATCTGTGAGGTAGGCCTTGCAAGATAGTATGTGATGAAAGGCTACCTTTACACTACAAATTAATCTCACCCAGCTCCCGCCCCACCAGGGTGCGTTTGCGGCGTTGAAGGTCCAACTGGAAGTGGAAATCTTCAACATCTCATCAACCTGGTCCTGGTTCCATTCTTCTATAGAGCGTGCTATTTCGTTGTTTGCTCCTATAAAGTTCGTCCCTTTGTCGGATTTCATTGTATTGCTAGTGCCGTATCGTCTAATTTGCCTACGTAAGCACATGATAAAGCTGTTCATGGAGATATCATTAACCATGTCTAGTTGTACGGCGCGGCAAGTCATACAGACGAAGATGACGCACCATCTTTTAACCATGGTTCGAGCCCTCTTGACTTCTATTGGTCCAAACAGATCTACGCATGTATGTGTAAAGGGGGGCTCGTAACAGCTGACGCGCTCCTTTGGTAAGGGTGCTTCTAACTGAGTCATAGGCTGGCAATACAGTTTCCTACAGGGTAAACAGTTACGCAGAACTTTGTTTAAGGCTTTCCTGGGCTTTACAAGATAATACCTAGTGCGTATTTCACTAAGTATATGGTCCCTCCCCACATGCAACAGCTGATTGTGCACGTCCTGTATTATTTTGCGTTGAATGACGGAATCGTAGATAATAATAGGAAATATCGTGTCGCGGGAAAGGGGGGCGTTGGTAAGTCGACCTCCCACTCTAATCAGGCCGTCGAACATCACACTGGAAAATTTATCGTTCGACTGCGTAGCGGGGTGTTTCAGGTGGTATTCGTATGTTGGAGCCCTTTCTTGGATTTGAGATAGTCGGAGTAGTTGCCTGTTAGTATAGTCTACTTCGTGATCCAACAATTTGCGTTGTGTAAATTTGCGTCAGTTACAGCGGTAGTAAACATAACGTTTTAATGTTATGATAGCACGACAAAGCTTATGCCAGGAACTGTAATGATCCATGGCTTTGCTAACGAGCGGTGAAAGGCCGCCAGTCAGGTCTGGGACTGAAAGGGTAATAAGGGCTTCACTGTCTGGGGTGCTTGTTTGGTTCACATTCTCACTTACATGCAGTGAAGATATGTCGATATTTTTGAATAGTTTTAACTTGGACGCTTTGTTTTTAGACTTAGCAATTTCCGTGCCCTTCACTTGTTGCCTTATTTCCGCAGGCGTTATATTTGGGGGCCAACTATTCTCGGGGCCTTGTAAAAAGGCAGGTCCCGGCAACCAACACTTGGTGTCTATCAGTTCCTGAGGGGTGGCACCGCGAGACGCAATGTCAGCGTGATTTAACAATCCTGGACAATGTCTCCACTGATCAAGATTTGTGTCCTTTAGTATCATCCATGCACACTGAACTGGCATGTCGTGTTGGTCAGATATTCTAAAACCAATGCAGTCTGTCCAGTAAACTGTCCTTACTACCTTATAGTCTGTCTGTGTTAGTATGTTTTTAGCGATGATAGTAGGAATGGATAAAAATGATAGGATGGAAAAAATAGTTCGGGAAATGGTTAAGGTGTCTTTGGTCTTGGTGATTGGTCTTATCAGGGCCTTTGAGGCAACTAATGCTACTGAGACACCATCTGGGGTTTCGCATCTAAAGTAAGCTACAATCCCGCTACCCTTGTTGCTCGCATCACCGAATACATGGAGTTCATAGGTCTGCAGGGAGTTGACATTTGGGAAATATGCCCTAGGTAGAGAGAACTTCTCGAGGTCAGGCAAGGACCGTTCCCATTTCCACCAGTCTTCTAGCAGTGTCCCTGTCAAGGGGTCGTCCCAAGTGTCGTTTTCCTTCCACATTCGGTGAATGAGGTCTCGAGCCAGTAAAATAACTGGACTAATAAAGCCGAGGGGGTCTAAATAAGTGCTAAGTATGCTGAGGCAAATGCGCTTGGTTCGAGTGTTACCCTTTCTTAACTTAACTTTAAACTCCATGGTGTCGCTTTCTGTCAGCCAACGAAGTCCTAATGTCTTAGTCTCGGGCAGATCGTCCTTATTTAAGTTAAGCTCGGTATCGCCACGCTCTGCGGGGGGTATGGCCTTTAGAAACTCGCGAGAATTGCAGTGAATTTCGTCAAGCGAAATCCTCCAAGTTTCAGGCAGTTAACTGTCCCTTGGGCAATGTTTATGGCTTCCTTAACTGTCGGGGCTGATTTCAAGTTATTGTCCATGTAGATATCCCTTTTGATATTATCTACGACGAATGGCGGAAATGCATCCCGATGATCGTCAGCTGTCCGGTGTAACACTGAACATGAGTTGGACAGACTGGAAATGATACCGAATGATTGAATGGTCATATGATACTCAACTGGATTAGAATTCAAGTCACCTTCTGTCCACCACAAGAAACGCATGCTGTCCTGGTCGATGTCTAAGGCTTTTACTTGCAGAAACATACCCTCTATGTCCGAATCAAAGGCGACGGCATATTGTCTCATGCACATTAATATCCCGGGCAAAGACTGTAACAAGTTGGGTCCGGGTAGCAGTTCTGAGTTAAGGGACTGTCCTTGGTACTTAGCCGAACCGTCAAACACTACTCTAATACATCCCCGTTTGTCTTCCCGTTCAACGTAATGATGAGTAAGGTAGTATGTTCGGTCAGTCTTGGGGGCGACTGGCAGAACTATTTCCGCGTATCCCTTACTTATGAACTTTGTCATCTGCTCTTTGTATAGCACATGAGCTGCAGGGTTGACGGTGAGACGCCTTTCCAGTTGGGAGATGCGTTTATACACGAGTGTCTCATTATTAAATAGTTTAGGGTGAGGGGACCGTCAGAGAAGCCCAACTTCGTAGCGATTTCTTCCATTAACGTCCGCAAAAGTTCGTCGGTGAGATACGCGCGGCACGGCACTATAAAGTGAAATGCGGTCTTCACGCTCCGTATTAATCTCTCCCAACTTCCTCAACACCAAGGGGTGTCGGCGGCGTTGAAGGTCCAGCTAGATGCTGTTACCCTTAGCTGATCGTCCACCTGTCTTTGGTTCCAATCTTTCACATAAGCTTTGATCTCATTATTGGCGCCAATGAAGTTCGTTCCTTTGTCGGATCTCATGGTGTTGCTAGTTCCAAAATGAGCGATCTGTCGGCGTAAACTCAGTATGAAGCTGTTGGTAGATAGATCATTCACCATATCTAGATGGATCGCTCTACAAGTCATACAGACAAAGATGACACACCATCGCTTGACTATAGTCCTAGCACGATATACTTCAATAGGGCCAAATGAATCCACACTGGTATTAGTAAAGGGTGGTTCATAGAAGCTTACTCGCTCCCTAGGTAATTCTGCCTCTCGCTGTGTCAAAGGCCTACTGAATGCTTTCCTACAGGGTATACAGTTCCTACGAACTTGGTTCAGAGCTCTACGGGGTTTATGGAAATAATAGCGAGTTCGAATTTCGCTAAGAACTCGTTCTCTACCAGCATGGTAAAGCCTACTGTGAACATCTACAATCATCTTGGTTTGTATTTCAAGATTTCTAATGAGTATGGGAAACTTAGTGTCAAAGGATAATGGAGCATTAGTTAGTCTCCCTCCAACACGTATTAACCCATCTATCATTGTGCTAGAGAAACGATCCCTTAAGCGCATCTGTGGATTTCTCAACAACAGGAAATACTTATCGGAATCTTCATAGCATTGCAGGAGTCTCAGTATCTGCTTATTGGTTTTTTCATGCTCTTGATAACTGATCTTCTCTGTCAGAAACCTATCCGACACTTTGTATGTGGGAAGATCTTTAATAGCATGGACCTGCTCGGATGTCAGTGGAGCAGTATCACTAGCGATCTTCGTCCTGGAATAGTGATGATGGAAGCATCGCTTCAAATACACGATGGCCTTACAAAGCCGATTCCAGGAGCTATAGTGATTTATTGCTCTCTGCAGGAGAGGTGAGAGTCCTTGCGAGACATCTGGTGTTCCAGATTTCCAGTCTCTTTCTCTGATGTCTATAACAGATTTATTTGTGGCGGGGGAGTTTAGATCCACAGCGTCGTCCCTGGAAATGTGTAGTACAGACAGATCTATCACGGGTTTAAATAACTTTGATTTACTCGTATGGGTTTTAGGTTTGACTTTCTCCGCTCCCTTGGCTTGACTAATCTCCGCCGTGGTGAGATGAGGGGGCCATTCATCATCTTCTTTACTCAGGAAGTCGGGTCCACCTAACCAGTCTGGAGTATCTATCAGTTCTTGAGGAGTTGCTCCTCTGGAAGTGATGTCGGCTGGATTAATCGTCCCAGGGCAATGTCACCATTGATCTACATTAGAGCGACTGAGTATAATGGCTACTCTGTTGGTAACGAGAGTTGAGCGAGCGTAGGTGATATGTCGAACAGGTTTCGCTCGAAACTTCCATAAGTATATCGTGTAAAACTGTGTTTAGCGCAACGTCTCCGCGGATGCTTATGTCTTTCCGTTTGCTGATTGGGTCTAGGGCATTCATCGCAGTAATACCAAAGACGCACGTCCTGCAGGGGAAACGCGGGTGATCGTTCTCCAGTTTTACAATATTCCTCCATCTGTTCAAAGCTATCTGGGACGACAGGTAGCGGTCGATCGGCGGTAAGATACATCATAGTGAAATAGAGCCGTTTGAGTTCTATCATAGGGTCATGATGTATACCTTGAGGATATCGAGTTTCTAGATTTTGTTGACTGGCAATATTGAGATATGTTTCTCTCAAGAATTCCAGATAATCGTTGAAGTCGCTGCGTTTATCCGGCTCTTCAACGTCTTCTCTTTCGAGTCGGTTCCGAATAGAATTCTCGTGTTCTATTCTCAGTTTATCGTTCCGACTCCGCTGGGTATGATATTTAAATAAAACCATTTCCCTTTCGGTGTCTACATCGTCCGTATCGTGTAAATCGATAGGATGGCCAGTAGTTAAGAAGTCCATATACGTACCATTACGATGCGTATAGCGAGCGGTGAATTTTCTATAGTCCAATTCACGCGTAAGTTGCTCCTGGGACATTGGCGGTTCGATATAACGACCATTGTCCTCCGTAGTAGTTGGACTAGCGTCGCCGCGTATCAAGCTATCAACAAACGCTTGTAAAGGTAGAGTATATCGCTCCCTGATACCAAGATCATCTTCTATCAACTCAGTCATAGCTGCTATATGAGTTTATTAATATTATAATGAGTTTATAATTAGGCTAGCGGGAGTCGCTGCCTACCCCTCTCGGCCCCCGGACAGTGCAAGATCCTCAGCGCCGATGTACCGTCATCGCTGTGTTTTTCGCCAACGTAGTAGCTACACAACGACAACGATAACCGGCACAAGTCACTCCACTGTCCGTCCCAAAGGCTTAGATTTACTTCAGGTTCTTACTGCAGAGTTAGGGCTACTTTCACAATTGCGACTCGCTACTGTAAACACACTTTAGTAGTAACATTCACCTATAAACGCACAAATTCCACACAACTGTCACAAATTGTACACATTCAGGCCATTTGTCCGTTAGTCAAGTGCCTTCCAGAATGCTACGTTATTATTATGTATCCTTGGATACTAGCAGTGTGCTATTTATTCCCTATGCTATTCAATGGGGCAAGCTTTCTATTGTTCTTTTAACTCGCTTCTAATTCTAGCGTGGTTGTTGCCATGGTGACATTATGGAAAGCTAGCAGTAGAATTAGGGTAATTCTCATGCATACAGATCTGGGATGCTATTTAATAGTAATTCTTTAATTGTCAATATCCCCTTTATTCATGATTTTATGAATTTTATCGGCTATTGACTATATATTGGAGATTCTCGCACACTAATACACTTAATAGGGTGAATCTCCGCTCCCTTGATCTATTAATTAATGGAATTTTGGGAATGTTATAAATTGTATAAAATGACAATTTATCAAATTCATTAAAAGAGATGAATTTAAATTTATTCCCGTAAATTTTATTATTTATCCTTAAAAACAGACATAATTTTATTCCAGAGCATGTCTGGGGACTAGGATCCTTAATTCTAGGAAATTTGTCCTTTTAAGAGTATCGGTACCGGTAAGTGCTACGATATCTTAATAGACTAGAATTTTAAAGGATCTAAAATTTTACAGATTTTAATTTATAGATTTTTTAGAGTTAACTTGTAAGTAATTACTCCATTGTATCTATTTGACAGATGTTATAAATATTAATAGTTAATATTTAAGATGGGCACCGGTTTATTCCAGAACATGTCTGGGGACGTTAACCACTGATTCTAGAATTTTGTCTTTCAAGTATATCGGTGGGTGCCGCGATATCTTAATCGACTAGAATTACAGATGGTCAAAGGGTTTAACAGATTTATTTTGCGTTTTACGCTACTGTTAAAGGGACATCACGCTACTATATGTATTATTCAATATACAGTATGAGCGCAATATCGCAAGAAGCAATGTCAGTGAGAAGAGGCAAGTCGTTTCCAAGGTCTACCCAGAGCTTGGTTTAGCTGAGACACGAGGATCTGAATTTTGCATTCCTAATACTCTACTTACCAATAATACTTGAATATAGTAGGAGCTTTATTGCACTTTAATAAGTACGGACATTTCATCTTACTGTAGTCACATATTTATAATGTACTACGGACAGTAAGGAAAGAGAAAAAAGAATTATTTCTCGCCGTCGCACTAAATATATAATATATAAGTAATTAAGTAATAAGACTAATATATATTGCACTAATCTACTAAATAATCGCTAAAATAACATTCTACTAAATAAAATTAAAGAAAACGATTATAATAAAATTACATAATAATACATACATAAATATAAAATAATAAAAATATATGAAATAATATAGTCACACACCCACTCCAGACGCTGTTACGTTGGGGAGTCCCTAGATGTTTGTTGGATTAGGGAGGTGGTCGTGGGAAGAGTATCTTGCCTTCCATAGTTTCCGGAGAGTTCTCTGTCTCTTTCCAGTAAACATAAATGACCAATTGGGCGATTGCGCTGCTGCGTCTCGAAGACAATTCCCGGTTTCTTAAAGTTACGTCGCATGACGACGAGTTATACCGATCGCACCAAACCATCATCCGAGATATGAGTCTCGATGATATGACTTGTCTGCCAACGCTTGCGTGGAAGATCTGAATCCACAATAAGGACCATGTCTCTGGCGCTGACGTTTTCTTGCTGCTCAAACCATTTAGTTCGAAGTTGTAGCGTAGGCAGATAATGTTTTTCGAAATGGTCAGCGAAACGACGGGATAAGTAAGTTGCCAAGTTTGCCGGCAGTATTCATCTCCGTCCGTGATTTCCGATCGTGGGAGCATGGCTACGGGTTTCTTCAGTAGGAAGTGCGCGGGTGTTAGCGCTTCCAGGGAATCGGGACTCGATGAGACTGGCATAAGCGGTCTCTCGTTGAGATAGGCGGCGATTTCCTCCATTAACATCCGCAAAAGTTCGTCGGTGAGATACGCGCGGCACGGCACTATAAAGTGAAATGCTGTCTTCACACTCCTGATTAATCTCTCCCAACTTCCTCCCCACCAAGGGGCGTCGGCGGCGTTGAAGGTCCAGCTAGATGCTGTTACCCTTAGCTGATCGTCCACCTGTCTTTGGTTCCAATCTTTGACGTAAGCCTTGATTTCATTGTTGGCACCAATGAAGTTCGTTCCCTTATCAGATCTCATCGTGTTACTAGTTCCAAAGCGAGCGATCTGTCGGCGTAAGCTCAATATGAAGCTATTGGTAGATAAATCTTCACCATATCGAGATGGATAGCTCTACAAGTCATACAGACAAAGATGACACACCATCTCTTGACTATAGTCCTAGCACGATATACTTCAATAGGGCCAAATAAATCCACACTGGTATGAGTAAAGGGTGGTTCATAGAAGCTTACTCATTCCCTAGGTAATTCTGCCTCTCGCTGTGTTAAAGGCCTACTGAATGCTTTCCTACAGGGTATGCAGTTCCTAAGAACTTGGTTCAGAGCTCTACGGGGTTTATAAAAATAATAGCGAGTTCGAATTTCGCTAAGAACTCGTTCTCTACCAGCATGATAAAGCTTACTGTGAACATCTACAATCATCTTGATTTGTATTTCAAGATTTCTAATGAGTATGGGAAACTTAGTGTCAAAGGATAATGGAGCATTAGTTAATCTTCCTCCAACACGTATTAACCCATCCACCATTGTACTAGAGAAACGATCCCTTAAGCGCATCTGTGGATTTCTCAACAACAGGAAATACTTATCGGAATCCTCATAGCATTGCAGGAGTCTCAGTATCTGCTTATTGGTTTCTTCATGCTCCTGGTAACTGATCTTCTCCTTCAGAAACCTGTCGGATATCTTGTATTTGGGAAGATCTTTAACAACAAGGACCTGCGCAGATGTCAGTGGAGCGGTATCACTGGTGGTCTTCGTCCTGGAGTAGTGATGATGAAAACATCGCTTTCAATAAGCAACTGCCTTACAGAGCCGATTCCAGGAACTATAGTGATGTATCGCTCTCTGCAGGAGGGGTGAGAGTCCTTGCGAGACGTCTGGTATTCCAGATTTCCAATCTCTCTCTCTGATTTCCACAACAGACTTATTTGTGGCTGTGGGTTTCGGATCCAAAGCGTCGTCTCCGGAAGTGTGTAGTACAGACAGATCTATCGCGGGTTTAAATAACTTCGATTTACTCGCCCGGGTTTTAGGTTTGACTTTCTCCGCTCCCTTGGCTTGTCTAATCTCCGCCGTAGTAAGATGAGGAGGCCATTCATCCTCTTCCTTGCTTAGGAAGTCGGGTCCACCTAACCAGTCTGGAGTATCTATCAGTTCTTGTGGAGTTGCTCCCCTGGAGGCGATGTCGGCTGGATTAATCGTCCCGGGGCAATGTCTCCATTGATCTATCTTCGTGCGACTAAGTATAATGGCTACTCTGTTGGTAACGAAGACGCTGAACTGACAGACTTCATTGGTTATATACTCCAACACGAGTAAAGCATCGGTCCAATAGACAGTTTTCTCCAGTGGATAGTCGATCTGTTCTGTTACATTCCGGCCGATGGCTGTAGCGTATAGAGCCGCTTTTAACTCCGCTCGAGGAACTTTCAACTTGTTGTTTATCAAGGCCTTAGAGGTAACCAAGGCGACCTTAATTCCATCCGGAGTTTCAACTCTCAGGTAGGCTACTATACCTATTCCCATATCGCTGGCATCTCCAAACACATGGAGTTGATAGGAATACGTAGGGAGAACATGACCAAAATATGAACGGGAAATTATAAAGTTCTCGATGGATGGTAGAGAATCTTCCCATTTCATCCACTTCTTTAATAGTTCTCCCTTAAGTGGATCGTCCCATGAGTGGTTTTCAAGCCACATTTGTTGTACTAAACTCCGAGCAATCAATATAACTGGGCTAATAAATCCCAATGGATCGAAATAAGTGCTCAGAATACTTAAACAAATCCGTTTAGTCCGAACTGGATTATCTCGCTGTTTTAGCTGGAAAAACAGGATATCTCTCTCTGTGTCCCATTTCAAACCAAGCGTCTTGGTTTCTGGAAGATCGTCCTTGATTAGGTCTAGATCTTTAACTCCTCGGTCTTCTACCGGGATCGATTCCAGAAACTCACGGGAGTTGCTGGTGAATTTAGTTAATCGAAATCCACCTCTTTTCAAGCACTCTACCGTTCCTTTGGCGACATCAATGGCTTCTTCCACCGATGGGAGGGACTTTAAATTGTCGTCCATGTATATATCCCGTTTGATGTTGTCGATAACCTCTTTGGAGAAGGCGTCCCGGTTGTCATCAGCAGTGGTACACACTACTGAACAGGCGTTTGAAGGGCTCGAGATGATCCCAAAAGCCTGGATGGTCATCCAGTACTCCACCGGTTTCTGGTTGAGGTCTCCTTCAGGCCACCACAGAAATCGTAGGCTGTCTCGATCCCTATCCAGCGCTTTAACTTGTAAGAACATGCCTTCTATATCAGAGGCGAAAGCAATTGAATATTGTCGTAATCTTAAGAGTATTCCCAACAAGGATTGTAGTAAGTTGGGTCCTGGCAACAACTCGGAGTTAAGGGATTGGCCCATGTAGAGGGCGGAGCCGTCAAATACTACCCGGACTTCATTGGGTTTACAGGGTTTGGGAATGTAATGATGTGTTAAATAGTACGTTCTCTCAGTTATGGGTGTTCCTTCCGGTACTCGCTCCGCATATCCCTTGTCAATGAATTTCTTCAGCTGGGTCTTGTACATCTCCTTAGCTGAAGCATTTGCCGTAAGGCATCGATGTAGTTGCACAATTCTCTTCTCCGCCAAGGGTCGGTTGTTTATAAAATTGGGTTCTCGCCGTCGGAAGGGCAGACCAATCTCATATCTACCTTGATCTTTAAGAAAACGTGTCGTCGTTTCTTGTATCCGCTTGGCTCTTTCTTCTTCTACCGATAGGGCCTTATCGTAGGAATTGGGCTCTACAGCAAAGAAATAGAAACTGTAAAGAATCGTACGGCGTGTTCATCACGAGACTTCGCGTTGTAGCGATCTATCACTTCATTCAGTTCGTCGTTGTAGTCGTCTTGTCCTGCTGGATGAATGAGGTGACATAGGTTCACTTGGTTTTGCCAAGTTTCGTTTTCCGTAAGGAGGTCGATGGTATTCTCCTCGTCGAAGAGTTGGTGGATATCGTCATTATCTGAGGAGTATGGTGTTCCCTCAGTTGTGTCGTCTACCTCACTGATCTCCTCTTCCCATTCACTTACCTGGTAGACCCGTTCTTTGGGTAACCTTTCCATGAGAGTTCTACGGGAAGGGCCAGTAAAGTACCAACCTACTCTAGTTCTTCCCGCATAGGTTTGTAGTGGTTGCAGTTGAGCAGGCCGTTTCTCCAATGTCTCAAGCGCCTCATGCGCATTTTGGCCACTGAGTATTTGCACTCCAGGGTAGTCTGTGTTGAATCTAGGTATCTTATGCTGCTGGGTGAAATCGTCCTCATCCCAGTTATAAGGTTCCACTTGGCTGGTAGCGAAGTTCTTTATCACCACCATTTTTACTGACCTTATACTGTGTTCTCCTAGTTCATCCTGGGGGGTGGACAACGCGCCTACATAGTAATCTGTAGTTACTGTAGATTTCCAAACCTGCATAATTCCTGACATGTTCAACTTAGTTCGGAACTTGGGTTGTCCAGCAAAGATGTCTTCGGCTAGTTCTTAGTCGATGAATGTTCCTGTGCTGCCGGAGTCAAGGAGGGCGTTCACTATATAGCTCTTTTCAGGCCCGTGGACTCTCAACTGCACTATGGGAAATTCTCGGATTCCTACGTTGGAAGTTGGTGTTTTCCAAGATGGTTGTCGGTCAGGAGTAGTTAGGGGGAGCTCACTGTCGGTTTCCTTCTCATACGTAAGTGCTCGATACACTGCGGTATTTATTAGGTAACAGGATTCGTTTTCGTCGGAGAATTCGTCCGTATAGAATCCTTCCATCTCAGAACTTTGGTCAGTGTCGTTCACATCACTGAATTGGACATGTAGTTCGGACTCACTTACCTGACTCGGGCTGTTTCTTTCGAATTCAGTGTGCAACAAGATATGATGTTTCGCGCCGCACTTTGCACACCTTGCGTCGGAGTAACAGGTTCGCCGTTGGTGTCCTTGTCTGAGGCAATTATAACACAACCGCTTATCCCACATGACTTCACGTCTATCTTTTAGTGACTTCTTTAAAAATTCATCACACGCACTTAAACGGTGGGGCCCGTCGCACAGCGCACATTTTGGTTTGATGTTACTTACCTTACTTTGGATAACGTTGTGCACTCTCGTTCTTTCCTCGGGCTTTCTTCCGAGAACTCTATTAGGAGACGTAGGAGGAGTTTTTCTTACCTGTTCTCTCCTGTCATTGGTTCGAGACTTATATTTACTTACGTCTTTAGACGCTTTGTTGACATAGTAAGATCTTTCAGTGTCTTTCCCACTGTCTTCTTCTTGAGAGGCCTGGCTTTCGCCGTCGTCTGTATAACACACTGGTGTTACCTTTCTCCTAGAAACGGGTTTCTCACTTACCTTATTTTCCGGTTGCCACGGCTCCAATAACCATAGAACTCTGATATTCATGAGACTTACCTAGCCAATCTAATTGTCTACAGATCTCCTGAATCTCATCGGAAAACTCTATAATCCCGCTGCTAATGAACTTTCGGGGCGCTACCAATTTTGCATACAAATACCTAGCTATGTTATTCCTATTACCATACCTGATGTTTAGTGTATCCCAAACTTGTCTTAATCCATCTGGATGTCCAATAAACTTTAACGCCATTAACTTGGGAGATCCTTCCAAGCACTCGATGAGGAATCTAAGTTTCTCTCCGTTAGATAGCACAGAGTTCTGTATGTTATCTTTATAATATTCATTAAAAGGTAACCATTTCATCTCATCTCCATTGAACTTGATGATCTCTCCCACCTTTACCGCTTGACGGGCTTCGGTTCTAGCCATTTGACGCGTAAAACTTTCTGGGGCCATCGTGTTATTTAATATCGAGTTATCGGTATATAAATTTCTCGGATTATGATCAGGTCTATATGGAATATCATTGTCAACAGGTTTATAATTACCCTTAATAGGGTTTACTATAGGAGTTTCTACTTCACTAGCAGTATAGATGCGTGTAGGCTCCACACCTTGCGCATGAAATACTTCAGACCTAACAGGTTGACACATTGTGACAGGAGGTGGTGGTATACCCTTTTTTGTATTTACTAATTTATCGCGTTCCAACGCGATGCTCTGCTGCACTTCTTGCAACTCTAACCTACTTTCCCTTACTGTTCCCTTGAACTGTTGAACAGACTCCTGCATCTGCCCGAGCAGGAGATCCATCCCCCGCCGTCTCTCATCCACCCACTCGACCGCCGAAGCGGGAGCCGCCAACATAGTAGCGGGTAGACGAGGGACAACGGGCGACAAATCATTGATATTTCGCTCGGAGTCCAGGACAGGAACTGTCTCAGGGACTGTTCTGCTGGGCACAGGTAGTTTAGTGCTGTGCAAAGGGAATTTAGAGTTGGGTTCTGGAAGTACAGGGGTCTCTATCACAGAGGGGGTGGCTTCGAGAACAGGCTTAATTATTTCAGGCTCATCTACTATAGTAGGGAGTCTTTCTACTCTAATAATTTGGTCTGTGGGTTCTGTACTACCTAAGTCTGTGCTAGCTAATTGCCTTCTCACAGCTGGGGGCAAATCAGGCAATTTCTGACAGTGGGGCATTCTTCTATGCCTGCTGAGATGAGATCTATTTCCTCCGCCTTCGGGATCTGTTGTATCGCCTTCATCCGATGATGTAAAGCCCTGTCGCTTGGGGGTGGATCGACTTATCAGCTGCATCTGACTAGATGTTATCTGTTTATTTAAGTAGTCTTGCTTCTCTTGAAGATTTTCCAACTCTAGTTGGGTTGTCTCTTCAGATGCCTTCCTTTCTGCTTCTACCACTGCCTCCGCCGCAGTTCTTTCGGCTTCCGCCGCTGCCGCTTTTCTTTCTGCCTCTGCCACTGCCGCTTTTCTTTCTGCCTCTGCCGCTTTTCTTTCTGCCTCTGCCACTGTCGCTTTTCTTTCTGCCTCTGCCACTGCCGCTTTTCTTTCTGCCTCTGCCGCTGCCGCTTTTCTTTCTGCCTCTGCCACTGTCGCTTTTCTTTCTGCCTCTGCCGCTGCAGCTTTTCTTTCTGCCTCTGCCACTGCAGCGTTTCTTTTCACTTCTGCCGCTGCTGCTGTTGCTGCCTTTCTGTCTTCTATTTGTTTTTTCTTTAATTGTTCTTCCTGTTCCCTAACGATGCGGATTCTTTCATCAAATTTAGCTCGATCCGCTTCTAACCTTTCCGCATCTATTGCGTCCAACACAAACTTGGCTCCTTCACTATTAGGGCGAAGTCCAGCCAGCCGTCTCCTCAACTCTTCGTCTCCTACAAATCGTTGATAGTCCGACAGATAGATGTCAATAGCATCCTTCTTCTGAGGTTTCTCTAATGTAACCTCGCTTTCCACCTGAGAAAAGGCAGCGTCTGTTGATTCTCCATTCTGTTGATACTATAGCTAACGTGCCTATTAACCACTTTACAACACAAATATACTGCCTACACACTAATTACCTTCGGAAAGCACTGTACACTAAACCCTAAATTAGGTACAAGTACTTATACAACAAATAACCAGCAGTTAAAAATACTTGTACAGCTAAAAGAACCACGGTATCTGCCGGAGTGACCAGAGCATAAAATCACCAGTCTTTACCTACGCCAAACAGCCCTGATGTAGTACCGGGGTTAATTTAACTATAACGGTATGTATAACAAGCACAATTACTGTAGGAATAAACTTGGGGTATATAAAAAACCAGGGCTGCAGTCCCTGATTAAATATCAATACCTACCGGTATATAATTATCAAAATCGAATAATACTGATGTACCTGTACTGCTGTAAGTACCGGTTCGGGTGGTTAGGTAGTTAGGCCTACTGGTTACCGGTCGACCGGTACTTTTGCCTTTTATTGCCTACGTTGCAATAAAGAACCAATAACTGTTATTGTTCGCGCTTTTAGACCTTTAGCAGTTTAACCTGCCAAATTTAGGTGTCTTCTAGGTTATAAATCGACTTTAGCCTATAACAAGTATTTGATACACATAAGTTACATTAGCCGAAGCCAGCCTATGCGCGATCATTCACCCACGGTTAAGGGAGACTGGATTCGGATGCTCTGACCTTATTGCGGTGTAGGCTTACGGTACTATTCGATTGATCGTTAATATATAATCTCTGACAAATATTATTCACTTTCGGGAAATATTAACAGTTCCTTTAGGACGTGGCGCTCTAAGTATGTAAACAGAGTTATGACTTACACTAAACACAACGGGATGGCTAATGATTCACGTATAAGGCGCATTCTTTAGGAAATGCTTTGTTATCTATCACAATCATGCACACTACCGCACACTGCTGCACACTGATCTGCCGACCTTCACTGATTTTAATCATATATAAGGAGAACAGCAACTGACACATGTAGGGTCTATGAAATAGCATTCAATTCACTCCAAAACCACTATAATGTAAGTCGCAATTGCTATATGTAACCGGTCTCTCTAACCTTTAGTATATCAAGAAGATTGGGGTTTTATGATTATTTATCGATATTCTCCAAATATAACAATATTCCATCAACTGATAACAATTAATAACCGACAGTAAATAGCAGTAAAATAATGCGGTAAAAGATTGAGTTGATTTGCTATGAGTCTGCTTTGTAGTTTGATAACAGTTATACGTTTCTATGATCAAAGCCGTTCTAATGTTTGGCTAAAGTCTGAAACACAGAATAATTCCACAGCCGATGTTCTGGGCTCAGGAAAAAAGGTAAACAAAGACCATAATGCATTGCGCGATTTCCCGGAGGCTTCTGTGCAAATAAAATGAAAATTGCTCTGATTGGTCGAGCCGAACAAAGAACAAAGAAAAAGCTCTATGTGGACATATCAGCTGATAGATGTCGTCATCTGAACTACACTGTATCAAGAGTCCTTTAGAAGCATGTACTTAAGCCAGTAGTACCGGTACCTACCTGCTACACTGCACTACAGCTGTACAGCACTACCTAGCCCTATAACAACCCTGTATTTCAATTGCCCCCCGAACCAAATAAGTTTAAATTTCGATCTCTATTTACATTTACACTCTACTCTCAAATGGCTAAATCTGCTGACGCGATGTCTAAGCTGAACACCAAATTAGATTCTCACTTCCAATCGTTGAGTGACGACCTGAAAGATATCAAGTCTGAACTCCAAAAGGTTCAATCTCAAAACGAGATACTGAAAAAAGAAAACTCATTACTGCGGCGCGACGTAGATACACTAACCAAGGACAACGACAACCTACTGCAATATCTGCATCGTAACAATCTACTGTTGCATGGCCTTCCGGAGTCATCAAACGAACGAGATGAACAAACGGTTAGAACCCTACTAACATCTCTCGGTGTAGCGGATGATGTCGACCTTCTACACCGCCTCGGTCCCAAACCAAAGTCTAAACCAACTAAGACGACTAGCCAGCCTACATCTCGACCGATAATAATTCGATTTACTCGCCACTCGTCGCGGAATTATATCCTCTCCCATAAAGGCGATCTTCCTCGTGGGGTTTACGCATCTGAGCACTTAACCACTCGACGGTCGGCAATCCTACGTGAGGCCAAATCCCTTAAAAAATCGAAGGCGCTCCACTCGGCCTACACCAGGAACGGGAGTGTCTTCGTTAAACATAAACTCGCCGACAAACCAACGCTCATCTACACCCTTTCCGATCTCGATACTTTTAAGCGGAGTCCTCCCGCTACTCCTAACGAGGAAGCTGTTAACGAATCCTCCGACGTCGGCATCCCGGTCCACGGATCTCCCGGCGACCACGGCCCAAACACTTCCGTTCGTCGATTGCGCTCGAGTTTTACCCCGATCATCGATGATCCCGAAACTGATATCTAGAGTAATAGGCCACTTTATACTTGATGGTTGTTTACTGCCATGATGGGTCACTCTAATTTTATACTAATTAAGAATAAGTCCAATTTAGAACTGTAATAATTCTCAAGAACAATATCCACTATATATTCGTTAATTAGGACTAGTTTTTAATGCTACATTATAAATCTCAGTAGAGGCTTTTCCTTATGTTAGTGCAGTGTAGCGGTATAACTTATCGGTACCTCACGTAGGTCATTCTGTGTTACTTTTAGTGTGTGCTTTTTTGTTGTCTACGTAAACTCTAGGATATATTGTTGTAACCCCCCCCCCCCCCCCCCCTCCCCCTTCCTCCTCCTTCCCCGCGTTCTACTGCTCCATGTCTCACACCCCCGACTTCTGTAATTTTTGCTATTCTAGATTCGATCCTACTGATAGTATAATAACTTGTAGTCTATGCACCGATCAATATCACTTACCCTGTGGCTCATACCTACTTCCGACTGAACTATTCATTGCTGAGCGAAATCGAACTGACATTTATTGTATATACTGTTATTCTCAAATTTTCCCTTTTTCCACAGTTAGTACAGATGATTTAGACATATTTCCTGGTTATAATGTATCATCCCAAATTAATATTTTTAATCAAACATTTTCTCATCTCGACCCTGATAGTAATTTAACAAACCTAAATATAGACGGAGGTACTTACACTGAGAAAATGTTTAATAACGAAAATAAATTTACAGACAATAATCCTTCGCTTTCTGTGTTTCAGTTTAACTGCCGTAGTTTACCAGCCAATTTATCTGCCATAACTGATTTTTTATTGACAATTGACAACAAATTTGACATACTTACCTTTTCTGAAACATTTCTAACGGACAACTCACCTGGTAACAGTATAAAAATTAGTGGCTACAAAGATCCATTTTTAGGTAACCGTAAAACTGGCAAATTAAATAGAGGG